>JAEIIJ010003759.1:0-20279 GCA_018904815.1 Drosophila ogumai
ACCAATCTGCAAGGGTATACAAACTTCGGTGTGCCGAAGTTAGCTTCATTTCTTGTTTTTTTAACTTATTTAATATTAGGTAACGGAAGCTTTATTTTTTTGTGGGGTTAATTAGGTAATTTAATATTTTTTCTAGAATCAAACTGGCTTTACAGATATCCTAATCATGTTTCTAGAAACAAATTCCTATAGCAACATGTTCTTAGAAAAAACCCTATAGCAACATGTTTATTAAAACAAATTTTTTAATGCTTTATGTGAATTTTGCCATGTTAGATTTAAGTTAGATCTAAAGTATTTTTATCCTAATCAAAATTTTTAAGCAATAAATATTTACCTGATCTTCCTATTGCTCTTGCTGTATGAAAATATGATATACATAAAAGGTGATAGTTTAAATTTTAAGAACTATTTTTAATTTATGAATACACAAAATTATAAAAAACTACCTCCCTGTTTAATAATTCAAAAACAATTTTTCGCAAAATGGCCCACGTTTCACAAGTTACAAATATTATGACATTTTTAATCAAATAATTGCTGGCGTTTCCACATGTGCGAAAAAATATCCATAGTTAGTGTGATGTTTTCTGGCGCGCACAAAAAGCAAATACGAATTATATTAAAGCGTCAACAACAAAAGCGTAATTAAATAAAAAAAAAAAAAATGCGACAAAAAAAAACAGGCAGCAAGTCAGAAGTGGAAAAACCAAAAACAACAACAAGGAGACCCCACGAATGATGTTGAAAGTCGTTTTGCGAGTTTGACCGCTGAGCTCCACTGTCCGCAAGAGAGCGGGCTTTAGTGGAGAACGGAGAGTGGAGAGGCGATCTGATCTGGGGAGCTTTTGGGGAGAACCAGAGAGAGAGGCTAGAGCTAGACTTACCAAAAATTGTTTTTATTTTATATAGTATAGACTTCTCGGCAGCTCCGATTTGAAATTGACGATTTCAGCACTTTTCTCGGTGGCTGATTGTTGTTGCAAAAATAAAATACGTAGACTTTTCACGGCAGACTTTTAGCTTCCGCGTTGACATAAACAACAACAAAACGACACTTTTCTCTTGCACTTTTTAAACAATTGAGCGATTTCTATGGCTTGACATTAATTTGCAATTAATTGCATTTTCAATTTCCATATTTCTCTCGCATACACAAACGCACTTGTATTATTTACACTCTGCTCCCCTTTCGTTTTCCTCTCCACACATGCACACACAAAGACGCGCCAGGTTGTTGCTTTTGCTTGCGATTTCTGTTTATTTCCCCTCTCACTCGATTTCCGCACAATAGAACCAACAAAATTGTGTTAACAATTTTTTGTGTGTTTGTTTATTCGAAAAAAACGGAATACCGCAACGCGAGCGCCAGCATCCAGCAACACGTCCGCCTCGTTCGACGATGGTTTCGAAAATAACTTATAAAGTTGGATCCCACTGTAGCTGCTCGTGGCGACTGCGGCGGTGGCAGCGGCAGGTTTGCCAGTGATGACCGTTTGAGCTATATACTAAGTTCAATAAGAAAATATAAAAAAAAATGAAGATTAAAATAAATATATTTTTCAAATATTTATTTATTTTATTAAAACAATAGTGCCACAATATTAATAGCACTAGTCAAGAAAAAGTGCTAAAAAAGCTAAACTGGCAACACTAGCTGGCAGAATAAGAGAGCGCTGCAGAGCACCGTGGTTAAAACCGTTTAACTGGCAGCAAAAATATATATATATTTTTTTTTTATTAAATTTGTATTTGCATGTAAATAAAAATTTAATTTAAAATGATTAAACGAAATATTTATTAAAATTCCTAGATATATAGAATTATTGTAATGAAGCCCCAAAATGTATTATTTTAATCAAATCTAAAAATGTATATAACTAAAAATTTATGAAATCTTTAATTTTAATTTTAATTAAAAAAAAAAAATTTGTGTAAATATGAAGTAACTGTTACGACTTTAAAAAAGTGGTTTCGTCAAATAAATATTCGTCGTGCCCACAGTGCGCATGCTCGGAAGCAATTTCTTAACAGAGCGCTAACAGAGGAATGCAAGTGCACATTTTTGCACTGTTAATCGGGAAATTATGGTTAAAAGTAGTTAATTAATTTTAATTGTAACTAAAGTATGCAAAAGGGGCTATTACTCTGTTGAGATTGCATGTTGAGGGTGCAGAACCTTTAACAAGACAGAAGATAGTCATAAGATTATATAGGGAAATGAAGAGTTAGTGACTACTTTAAGCTCTTTTTTATTTTTAAGATTTTTAGCAGACTTTCTCTTATTAGGTGATAACTCTTGTATAATTTGATCATCAGATAATGAAATTAAATTATGTATAATTATAGAAAATAGAAAGGAATACTCCTCGAGAACATTTCGTCCCCACTGTTCTCTGGCGGCTACCTGGCAACAATGGGCGCCCACTACACAAATCCCGGCAGGTGAAACCGGTTCCGAACCTTCTCCGGTGGTTGCCTCCGCCTCTACGGTTTTTGTTTGGCAAACAAAACGCTTCAGTGCAGCGGCGCAACAGCAACAGGAAATCATATCTGGCAAAATGTTTGTTTTTCCCCAAAAGGAAATATATTAAGGGCGTTGCTGCTCACAGGCGGCAGCAATTATAAATTATATATTATAGACGACGCCCCCAATAAAAAAAAGTGATAGTTTCGAATCGAACATGAGTTTTGGGGGAAGAGCACCATGTCGTGCCGCCCACTTTTGCCAGCTGCCTGGCACTGGACTGGCACTCATCACTCATCTACCCACTGCAAGCGGTTGGTTTTTTGTTTAATTTCGATACATTCAATTAGCATTTCAATGCTACATTTATTTCCAGAGCAGTGAAAGTAAAGCTTAGATGGGTGCGGATATTAGGGGAGGATTGGGGGGAGGCGACCAGCCACACGCAAATAAAACGATGACTCACTGGAGGATCTCGTGCTGCCAGTCGATCAGATTTAGCTGCGGCTTGAAGCGCTTCAGAGGACCTGGAAAGCAGCTACACGTTAGAGGCTTAATTTAAGGAAAGGAAACGATTAACACTCACTTATCAAGGCATAGCGCTGCTCCTTTTGCAGCGCCAAGTAGTCCACATTGGGTCCCGTCAGATGCTGCGCCACCGATCCGTTGCTCACCAACTCCGGTGTCCAGATTTCGTCCAGCGACTCCTCTACCGTCTTCAGCAGCGTCTTAAATTCACGCTGCAGTGACGCCGCTAGGGAATCGCCATCCACAGGTGCACCGCTGCCGCCGAGCTGGAGCAGCGCTTTGCATGTGTCACGCACAGGCTGCTGCTGCTGGGTAATCTTCGTGACGTGGTTGTGCAGCGCATCAATGAGCGCGATGTCTTCGAAGGGGTTGCCCGGCTTCAGGCTGAGCAGCTTGCGTTCGTGCTTACGTCGGTTTTTGCTGGAGCGGAATGTCTTGCTACAAGGAGGGAGTTATAAAGTGAAACTCTGGCCAGAGTGCAGTGGAGCAGGTCCAGGTCTTAACTCACCCGGTGCCACGAGAGGTGCCGCTGTAGCGTGAGGAGTGCAGACTGGTTGTGTCCGACAGAAGATCCACCTCCTCGATGTCCATGTCCCCATCATTGTCCGCATCTCCTGCTGTGGCTTGCTTTTGGCGAATGTCCAGCAAGCGTTGCTTGTACTCCAGGAAGAGCTTATGATCGGCCTGCAAAGAGCCCTGCAATTGGGCTCCATAGGCCAATAGAGCTGGGGCAATCTTCTCTGCTAAAAAAATATAATAACATTAGGATTTAAATAAATTAAGCTTTAAGACTTCTCACCCAAAGCATCTCCCTGCTCTAGACCGGCATCGTAGATGGCCCTGCCGTACAGATGACCCTCTAGCAGTACTTCCAACTGCCTGTTCCGGTCTCCACCATGCTCCTTAACCAACTCATACGCTTCCATGTGGCGTCCCTGCTGCTGTAGAGGTCCCACCAGTGACAGGGCCACCTGATCCAGAGGCTCCTCCAGCTTCTTAGCCAGCACTAGGACGCGTTGCCAGTCTAAAGTGTGCTTGGCACTGAGCAGCGCCTGCTGAAGTTGTCCTCCGCGCTCGTACATCAAGCTGGCATTATCCAGTTTGGCATTGGCTCGTAGGTGATCCGCATAGGCCACGCAAACGCGTTTGTGGAACTCCTCGTGCTCCCGATAGCAGGCCAAGCCAGTTGTGTACAGACCATGCTTCCTGATAAACTCCAGAGCCTCCTCGTAGTGCTGCTCCCCGCAAGCAGCCAGATGGGACAGGGCCGAGGTATATCTCTTGAGATGATCATCAATCCGGAACTTGCGATAGTCCGTGGGCAGAGCCTTTAGCTCATTAAGATAAGGCAGAAATTCCTTGGGATCCTTCTGCGATTTTTGGGCAACAAACAGGACCAAACCAAAGTCGTAGGTGCCCAGAGCAACATTGTACAAATCATTTACATCCACTAGATACAAAAGATACTTTAGCAGCTGATCTGCCAGTGCTGCATCCGTCTGCTTCTCCTGCCAGATGAGCTGTAAGGCCTGCTCCAGGCGACCCAACTTTACATAAGCGGTGATTACAGGCAAGCGGAAGCGTTCAACATCCTCTGGTCGCGTGGCCTGCTGCTCCATGCGTTGGCACAGCAGCCGGCACACATATTCCACCTTCTCCTCCACCCGATAGTCTGGGGGGTAGGTCTGCTTGGCAGCCTCGTAGTTGCTGGAGTACATGCCCTTGGCGAAATCTTCGTTCTGCAGTTCACTCAGGAAGAGACAGAGCCACTGGCTCTGTTTAATCTCTCGCAGAAAGACGTCCACCGAAGCTATGAACAGTTCTACGTTGTGATCCCACATAATGTTGAGGTTGATGCGCTGCTTCCGCAGCATCTGCATCGCCGCCTGGTATTGCTTCCTCGCGAGCAGGGCACCAACCAGCTCCAGTACGAGCACGCGAGGGCAGATGGCTTCGAGATTTCCGCGCGGAAGTTGGAGCACCACTCGCGCTTCAGTGGCCACCGCCGTCACCAGCTTGCCGCCTCGCTCTATGTTCCTGCTGGCCACTTGGCGGCGATCCTTCAGTCGGACAAAGTGCAATGCATTGAGCTGGGTGTAGGCCAGGTAGTTGCCCACCACGCAGAAAGAGGTGACGTCTTCGGCAATGCGATGACCGTCCAGGTGGAGCAGCTGTTGGTTTCGTAGCGTAATGAGACCACCTGGAATGAGGGGGTAAAATATTAAATAAGAAACCTTTATAAACCATACGACAACACACCTGTAGAGTCACTGTTGAGGGTGAACCACTCGATCTGGTCAGCTGCCTGAGCCAACTGCACATGCGTTCGCTCCACCTTCAGCGTGTTGTCCGTCTTGAGAAACACCTCGTAGGTGTGACCATTATTCACCGTCTGCACATAAAACTCATCCATGGCATTGGCCCCCACGGACAAAGCATTGACCAGTCCGCTGATTCTCAGGGAACACTGCACCCGGTAGCACAGTTCGCCCTGATCATTGACCTCATCTTCGTCGGGCTCCTTGTTCAAAAGCAGCAGCCGCGTAGATCCTCCCGTGCTATACGTGGCCAGCAGGTAATCACAGTTGAAGTACGTGAGATTCGCCAGAGGCAGGCGCGAGAGCTCGGCATCCGGCATTAGTATGCTGGCCCGCGGTTCCTGGCCGCTCAACTGCTGCATGGGCTCGTAAAAGTGCAGCTTGCGATCGCAGGTGTAAACACACAGGCTGGTCTCGTACCAGGTGAAGGCATTGATGTAATTCTCCAGCTGAAGGACGCGCTGGCACATGGGCGGCGGCACTACCGCCCTGGCAAAGTCCGTCAACAGCAGACGCTTGCCATCGATCACGCCCACAACGCCACTGCGCTCATAGCGATCCACAGCAAAGGCCCAGCGGTAGACCAGCTGCTTGCCGCTTTCCTTGACCAGGTGCAATGTGTGCTCAGCTCCCATGCGCGTGTCCCAATGAAGCAGCGCCAGGGGATCTACTTGGTCGAAGATCAACACCTGCTTTAAGTACCAATAGTAGTTGCCTATTGTGTACAGATAAACTCGCTGCTCCTCTTTGGTGGCTGTCCTGATGGCCAGAATATCTGAACCCTCGCTCCAACGCAGCTGCACCACCGGCTCCTCTTGCAGATCGAAGGGTAGCACCAGCTCCCTATGCCTCAAACCGTTCTTCTCGAAGAGCGCTATCGTGGACTTGTTGGGGAATCTCTGGGGCAGGGCAATCCAATTGCCCGCTGGTCGCCAGGCCACCACTTCCTGCAGATTTGCACACTTCTCGGCCGTGTGCTGAAGTTTTCCCTCGCAGTCGTATACCTTAAAGGTACGACCCACCTGGGCGGCCACGTAGGAGACCACAAAGTGGGCACCATCGCCGCGCCAGGAAATGTGAATGTCCTGGGAGGTAAATATTACAATTAACTAGAGGAAAATTGGGATTCCTAAAGTCTGTTACCTGGTTCAACTCCTGCCAGTCTTGATTAGTGGTGTCTGTAGTTCCTGCCGCCTGCTTAGCAGCTTGCTTTCCCTCTGAGCCGTGGAACTGCGTCTCCTTCTTGCCCCATCCCACGTTGACGAACTGCTGATCCGGGGCCAGATCCGCGTTTAGTGGCTGTTCAGCAATCACATCGAAGGTGCTGGTCATCAGCACCACGTTGTGAGTGCGGGTCACAAAGGCCACAACCTCCTGGTTGGGTGACCACGCCATGCGCTCGATTCCTACCTCACAGTAGGTGCCTTCGTTGGTGGCTCCCGTCTGGGGATCGATCAGCAGCACCTCGCCGGCTCCGCTGGCTACACAGATTGCATTATCCAGCTGCAGGAACTCGGCGCCCACAATGTCCGGCAAATCGGCAATCACTTTGGACCGCACATCGCCGGACTCCTGCACGGCGTAGATCTTGCTGTCGGTCACCAGAAAGGCCGTCTCGGAGGCGTCGCCATTTAGCTCCGGCTGCAGGAGCAGCTGGCGGGGCTGGGCCACCGCTGTGTCCAGCTCCTGGCAATATTGAAGCTTCAAATTGCGCATATTTCGTAAATATTGCACGTGTGGAACTGTGTGACCGGAGCTTTCGAATGAGTCAAAATAAACAAATGCATTTCTTGGCAAATACTAGAGAAATCAAAAAACATCCAGACTAGTTAATTTTATAAACTATTTAGGTAGTTTAACAAAATGGCAGGCTAATAAATGCAGAATTTTTGCAATAGGTCATTAATGAATAATTATTATCCAAACCTAGCTATAAAACGCTAGAGGTACCGATCTCTGCATTCCCGCCACTCTCCAGTCTGGTCACACCAACAATCAAGAGTTGCACAACACTAGCCCAAGATGCGGCCATCTTGCTCTGCTCTCGTGTGAATTTTTTGTTTAAATTAATATCGCCGTGCTGCGGACTGATTGATCAAACCGAACGCCATGCTCGGGCTAAACTGAATCGAATGCAAGAGCGGATATGCATAAGTTGGAACGGAGGACGGCCGAAGATCCGGAGAATAGAATCGAAAATTCCACAAAACCAGCAGCCAGTTGTTGGTCAGTAAGAGTGCGTGTGTGTGAGTGCTAGTGCTTGTGCAAGTGTTTACGTGTGTGTGTGTGTATGGAAGGAGGCACCAAAACGGAAAGGTGGTGCAAATGTTTATAAATATATTATACACCGTATTATATATGCGTGATAATTCAAATGAAATGTGCATGTGGCTAATGCGACGTTAGCAGCGACAGCGACGTCAGCAGCGACGCGACGGCAGCGTCGGATTGGAATGTTAACGGGGAGCACCAGCCAGCAGCAACAACAACAAAAACATCAGCAGAGAGACCAACAAAACAGCACAACAAAAAATAATAACAATAGCTAAAAAACGCAGGAAAACATCTCAAAAATTTGGGTAAGCACCTTTGGTTTTGTTTTAAGCGCTTGCTTTAAATGTTTTTTAAAAGCCGAACTCAAGGACTCCGCCCAACGCCCTTTTTTTTGCAGCGTCGCGCTGTCTGCTTCCTTAATACACTTGTCGCTGTGTTTGTGAGTGTGCGTATGTGTGTGGGTGTGAAAGTGACGAAAGCTTGCGGAAAAAGGATAACACAATTGTGTCCATAAAGTGTAGCTAAAAATAAAAGAAACATCTCGAAATACCTTTGCATAATCCACCTGAAAACAGAAAAAAAAACCAAACAAATATTATTGCATAAATCTTTGCCTCATCATTAAGATGATAAATATAAATACAAACAAAATTTGGCAGCTGCAAGAAAAAAAAGTATACAGTACATTCTCCGTTATAACTGTTGTAACGGTTAACTATGCGAAGAGAAAAACTACAAGCCTAAGAGTATAGGGAATACATGTTATCATTTTTGTTAAGGTTTTACATTTTACTAAAGCGAATTCTTAATGAAATATACACATTGCTAAATCTATCTTTAAAACAAATTTGGGAAATAGTAAATATTTGTTTCGCTATTTACAGTTCTAATGATTACAGAATATTTTCGAACACGTAAATTTTTGACGTTTTGGAATAACTTTGTATAACTTTGCATTCACATATGTACGTATATTTATTATCATAAGCTTCACTGTATCTTGCTTGCCCCGTGTATGTTTTGCAAAGTGTATTTGTTTTCCTTTTTTGGGTCACTATATTTGCAGCTTATTTATATTTGTATTTTTATCGCTGTTGTCTGAGGTCAACTAGTTTGCTTCATAAAAAACGAAAGCAAAAATACAATAACGAACAAAATAAAAAATAATAACAATAAAAAGCACAAAAAACTACGCATTTTGGGTTCCAATTCAAAGCGAAAACAAAAACACGTTTTACAACTCTGCGGCGCGAAATTGTTGTTGTGGCTTTTTGAATAGCGAACTCACACATACACACATGGTTTAAGCCTAACATACGTATACATATACACAAACGGGCCATGAATGACCAATGCGTACAACAACAACAAAAAAGCATGCAGCAGCAGAGCCGAACAACAACAACAACGACCACAGTAGTAATTAAAGGCAATAACCGAAGCGTGGCGCATCGTAGTTTTTGTTATGGATTTCCGTTCGTAGTAGTTCGTAGTTGTTTTTGGTCAGCATTTTGCGTCGTCGGCAAAATATTCGTGCGCTGACGTCACACGTAGGCGCCACAAAGCTCCTTCTCACCCTCTCCCACATCTCTCTCTTGTTGGCTCTCTGTATCCCGTTTGTTTGTTTGTTTGTATATTGCAACATGCGTGGGCGTTATACTCACTGTATCGGTGTGCGTAAGTTTGCTTCTTTTTTTCCGTCTGTGTGTATGTGAGGTCAGTATTGCGTGAACTTTTCACATTGGTTTGAGCTTCGCGTTTCGAGTTGGACTTACTTTTGGCGCTCACTGTTTGGCATTACGTTTATTGCGAGCGAGCAAGCATCAGTGTATCTGTCATTTTCAATTGTGCTAATTACGCCTTTGCATGCCCACTGTACGACTCGTGGTCTGGTTGGACTGATTGGAATGCTAATTGGAATTAGTAATTGCACGTTTTTCTGATGGGCAATACACCGTTATTAAGCTGTTTTGAATCCATGAATTTGTTTCTTAAACAGTTAATAATTAGTATTTATTGATTTTGTAGAATTTTTTTAAAATAGACCTCAGCTTAAAAACTTAATTTCGGTATTTTCTGTCAGCATTCTATACGATCTTTGAATGAGTATTTATCAGTTTGCTTTGGACCACTTCTTACCGTATTTAATTTACCTGATTTTTTAATCCAACAAGAAACAGGCTATACGAAAAGCAAACTTTTTAACAACGGCAGGGAATATGAAAAATGGAATCTGGTTTATCGTTTTAAGCGTTTAGTGATATCTGTTATCTAGAATAACTGGTTCGTAAAAGATATGTGTTCAGAATTCTTAACAGTTTTTGCTGCTCTCATTTTCGCTGTTCCGCAAATAAATTCTTAGCAAATTTGAACTTCTTTCCCCGTTTTTTGTTTGTTTATGTTTCTTTGCGGGTATTTTTAGCACACATGGTAGCCCTCGCTTTGATCTACTTGCTAGTGGATGTATTTACATTGCGAATTCCACACCGGGAGAACTAATGATACTGGTACTGGTGACGTCAGGAAAACTCCTACTGGCTGCATTTCTCTATTCACAATTACCGACTTCACTTTGATGCTAATTGGCTCGGCAAAGTATGCAAAAAATGCCACAGAGAAGAAAAAGCGAAGAAAATCACGAACTGCTGTGGTGTGCACAACTGCAAGCTCCGAGAAAGAAATAATAAACATTTTGATGTCTACATTTTTGCAAACAACTGAATTCGACAGCGGCAACAAATTGCTGCCTGGAAATTGAGACGAAAAGTAAACATGCAAACACCGAAAAAAGTAAGAAAAGGGGGCTGAGGAGAAGCCGACACAATGGAGAAATTAATTAATATGGCCAGCGGCAGCAATTAGACCAAATAAACGAAACAGAAAGGAAATCGATCCAAGCGACAAGCTGCAGTCAGTGATATTGGAGCGTGTGTATTTCAAAAACTTTGGACTCATTCGATGACACTAAATACACTGAAGAAAAATATGTGATAAATTTTCAGCTTAATGATATAATAAAATAAATTATATATTGCTTGGCTGTCGGGTATTTCATCTAAAATGACGAACAGAGTTTAAAAAAAGTTTGTAATTCAGTTTTCCGTGCAAAATTGGCGACCAACAGTGTGACTTACTTTTGGCCAGGCTAAAAGCAAGACCGCAGCAAAGACTTGAAATGCCAAAATTGGCCTAATAAGTTGGCCAACACACATGTTTTTTATTTTATTTACACCGCCACAAGCTTTTAAAGGCAAATCGAATTGCCGGGAGCCATAAATGCAGTAGCAGGTGAGAGATTGCATGCTACTCCCTGGATTTTATCGCATGCGATAAAGCCCAGCGCCAGAGAAGAAGCCGGCTCACAAACACACAAGAAAAGTGGAGCTTAAAAAACGCTCTCTCAAGCTCCGGGGTTTCGGTTTGGTTTTTTTTCTTTCATGACTCAGGTTGAGCCGCAAGTTCGTGCAGCGATTTTCAGTTGAAAACTTGCAGGCGAGGCGCGCGGTCGCACGAAAATCGAGAAAAATAATAATAAAATCGGTAGCCACGCATGCGCAGATATTCGAATCGCGTGTGTTGTTTGTTGTTCAATCGATTGCAATTGGCTTTCTGCAATATATATACATAATAACGATAAATTATGACGGTCGGTATGCAAAGTGTCCGCCGCCCGATAATCCATTCAGTGCAAAATACAAAAGGCAGACGTTGCTGCTGCCCCTCGTGATGTAACGTGCGAATTCGAATTGTTGATATTTTCGCTATTGTAATAATTAATTATACAAGCGGGAATAATTTTTTTGGGACGCCCCGAAGGAAGTGATTTATGCAAATTATCACACAATAAATACACTGTAAAAGCGCGAAGAAAGTGAAACAAAAGAGAGGAGTGCGAAGATATAAGCTTCCTGTGGCTCAAAGTGGATGATGGATTCAAGATCTCTATTTCTACATTTATGAGAGATATTTGAATTGGTTTTTGGCTTTGGTGGCGCAATGACCTTTGTGTGCTTCGGCTTTTTGATTTGTTTGCCATGTCGGGGATACGTCCGTATAATTATGGGTTTGGGTCAGATGTATCGGGCATTAGCAGCAATCAGTGTTTGAATGTGTGTCCGTGATTAATTTCGAAATATTGCTGAAGGCATGCACAGAGGAAATTGAATAATGGTCTTGAACATATTTGCTATTTAGGGGATACTTTTGGCGTTTTTTTTTGTAAATATGCTTTAAGGAAAACTGAGAAATTGTATTATAATTATAAAAAAAAGTTAAGTAATTAACTACTAGATTGAAGATTATTGTGAATCCAAGATTCTGCCATCCTTTAAAAGAAGAACATTGATTGATTTTTGGTGTTTTTCTAATAGGTTTTCCTGCGGGTCATAAACCACAGATGTTCTTATAAGTGACACAATAAGGCTAATAAAAAAGCTTATGAAGGAAACATCTTTAAATCTTAAATACTAAACTGTCTTCATAATTCAAATAAAGTATTAAAATTCAACTTTAAGTGGTTCAGGTTGTAGTAATCAGCGATCCAAAATAGAGGAATTTAATTAATACCATTTTTATAAAAACCATCTAATTGGCAAGTCAATACCCTATTTGGTAATTCACCATTTCGGAGTATCTTTTTTTTTTGCGTGTGCTCCGTTCCCCTGAAGATGATCGCTGCTGCATATTTGATAGTTTGAAAGTCTCAAATGAAAGTAACTTGGCTTAATGTTGACTCCTATCTCTCCCCTCACCTTTGGGCAACTGCCAGGAGGTTTTCCCCGGAGTAAACTTCAATCACACAGTGCTAATTGTTTTCCCAGGTCTCTGTGTAAATTGAATTCTCCCCTTCCTGCCCAACCATTACTGCAATTTCTTCGCCATTCTTCGATTCTTCTCGCTCTCTAACTGCACATTTTAATCCGATGCCAGGCTTAAGGCTACGAACCGCGGCTGATCCCAAAATTGCATGAATCACTCCGGCTTAAGACCCCTCTCTTGCCAATCGATTTGGACGCTAATTTTGGCGACGTGCAGACATTCGACTTTGACAAAATAAAAACAGGAAAACTACTAGACATTGTAGGCTGACTGCCTGGATAGCTGGCTGGCGTGTCGAGCAGCGAAAAGGCATTTTCAATTTTCCAGCGCATTAGTCATCGCCGCTCTAATCGGCCAACAAAAAACCGGGGCCTTAAACTGTAACTAGTTTTCGCCAACGCGACTCTCAATGGGAAACCAATCCGCGCGAAACGTCATCCTGAGCGAGTCCGAGTCCCAGTCTTGGCTGAAATTTATATCTCCAAGCTAAGCTGTTGGCTGGACCGAGTGAAAGTGGACAAAAAAAAGAAGAAGGGGAAAAAAGACTTCAACTGCAGACGCGTGAAACAATTTTTTATGTTTTTCTTGGCTGTGTACACGGCTTTTATGTGTTTTCCATCCACTTATTCAATTTGCCATTCACTGCACATAAGTGAAGACGAGCTAAGAAACCCTCAGAGATCCAAGTTGCCAAGTTACCAACATAACAACTTGGCCCCTTCCTTCTTCCACCTGGTCAAAGCCAATGGCGCATTTCATTTTTCACTTCTCTACGCGGACTCGGACTCGGCTTGTTGGACTCTCTTCATTTTCTTTTAATGCGTGCCTGGCACGTTGAATTAATTGTAAAACTTAAATTATTAATTAAGACCTCGCAATGTCGAATGCTAAATGCTCTTTGTCTAACATAAATTGCTGTCAATTTGGGCTTTTTTTGTGCGAGTTACGGTTACCGTTTCGGGGCAGGGTATTTTTGGGAAACTTTCACTCGACGCTGCTGCCGCTTTTCGCCAAAATGATATATGCAACAGGTAACGCCGCCGGCGGCAATCAAACCGATCCAATGCGATCCGAAATCAACCGAACCCGTGCTCGAAACCGAAACCGAAACGAGACCCACCCATCCCGAGGATATCCGGACCAGCAGCAGCAAAAGCTCACTGAAAACCCGGCCTATTGTCTTTAGCTCTTCTCTTGTTTTGTTTTGCTTTTCTGATTGTCTCTTCTTATTATTGCCCACTTTGTTTCAGCGAACGTAGATTTTTGGCTTTTATTTTGTGATTTTGTTTTGGCTTTTTTTTTATTTTTTATATGGCATTTCGTCAGCGGCCGCTACAGAAACTCAAACTCGTTGTGTCATACATAATTCTGTTATTGTTTTATTTAATTAGTTTTTTTGTTGTCTCTTTTGGGTGCGCTTCTTGTGGCGGTCTGGCGACCGAACGCTTTTCCCACTCTTCTCCGTGCAGAGAATTTCATTTTGGCCCCGCCAGCACCTTTGTGGGTCATGATAAGCAATCACTTTCCACGTGCCCAATTCCGGCTCATTTGCATAGTTAATTTTCGGTTGACATTTGCCCAGGAAAGTTCTCTCTCAGCCCTGGCGGAGAAGAAAGTGAGTTGTGGGGGGATTGCAAATGAAAGGTTTCCAGATCTTTAATTTCGAAATAATTGTTTTTAAAGTTTAGAAATAGTAACATTCCGAAGAAGTTGACTCACAAACTAAGAATAATGTTATAGCTTTGAAGCATATTTTTATTATACGGGAAGAACAAAAAATAGTTATATAACTTCATTTCAATTTAAGTTTTTACGATCAAAGAACGTTTAAGTATCAAAGAAACAAATAAATCTTCGATGAGTCATCAGTTTTTAATACCATGTTTTTTTTTTTTTTAATTTTATTGTGTTTTAATCTGTACGATTTTTAAAATTTACTTTATTTCTTATTGAGACAATGGATAACAATGAGTGGGAATAAATATCTAAATAGGAAATATGGATACTTTGAAACAGCAATTTTTGGCTATAATTTTATGGATGTTGCAACGTATAAAAGGCGATCTTATATTTCTGATTTAATCCCAGGTTCAGATTTTACTAACTTAATAAGGCTGACGAACTGACTTGTAACTGCTTTATTTTATTTATTAAAACTCCAGTAACATACTAGTTCCAAATCTTCATGTTAATTTATGTTCCCAAGATTTGGTAAATAATTAAGACCCCTATCTTGCTCCCAGCTACAACAAATATATATATATATATATCTTTTCATCCTCTGACTTTCCCAACATTTTCCACCTGCCACCGAGAAAATAGACAATAGGTCTTTCTCTGCCTGATCCTCTGCTCAGTTCCCACGCCCAAATTATTTGCACAATATGTGGCTCCAGAGAGCTCCCCAGTAAATTCCAATTCAATTCAGGCATCTCGTTCGTGTTTTCCCAACCCAGAGAGAAATAAAGGCAACTGATTTTGGCCCAGCCAACGTTTTTCGCTGTTTGTGGAGCACTCAAAGCTCATTGTCGGCGATTTCAGTAAGCCAAGAGCAGTAGGCAACTGACGACAAACCGTTAATGTGGCGAATTGGTGCGCTATGGAATGCCAACAAAAAAAATTAAATAAATATATATATAGCGAAGTCAAAGAGTTGTTATTATTTAGTAAAGAACTGTGGCGGGAAATCCCCTTCTCGGAATAAATTCAATTTCTGCTACTACTTCTGGTTTTTCTTTATTTTCCTATATCTCTATGCCTGCCTTTTATTCCTCTTGTTTATTTTTTTCTAGCTTGAATTTTCTCTTTAGAAATTTTCCATTTGCACTTTTTGCTCGCCTTTATTTGCCCCGGTCGCTTCCCTATTGATTCTGACTGGTTCCATTGTGGCTACTACTCTCGATGCTGGCCCGATACCAAATCGAACCGCTTACAGAACCTTAATTAGTATTATTACCAACGAAAACAATTTGCCGGGCTTTGTCCACTTCAAGCCGGGCATTAGCCTCGTTTTCAGTTCTATCAATAGGGCGGGGTGGTGATTTTTTGCTGCTACTGTGCAGGAACAATGGTATTTGTTCAACTATCTTTGCCTTACTCAAAATAATGCAATTCTATTAAAATTAGAAAGTCTTGGTGTGCGAATAAATAATTAGAGTCATGATTTCTTAAGTAAAAGACATTTACTTTAGGGTTTTAAATAAAAAATCTAAAAGAAAAGATTTTGTGAAAATCAACTAAATTAAATTAAATTTCCCTGAAATAGTTTTTATGACTATAGGCCTTAGGGGTCATTGCTCAACCAAAAACCAAACCTAGACTTATATTTAGTGCAAGGAAATCCATTTTAAAAGTGAACTATAAACCGAATGTGAACGCAATGCCGGAACATGGTGACAACAATTAAGATAACCTGCGATGGCGTTTTCATCCAGTCCAACTCATACCTCATGCCCTCACCTGCCAACGGAGCAGGTGCAGCAGGGACGGCTGCCTCGGAACGGGCACTAAAATCCTCGGCATCGGCATTCAATTCGAACAACGAAAGCGACAATTCCCAGACGAGCAGCGGCAGTCAGACCACCTCCAGTGCCAGTGCCAGCAAGAGATCCAATCGATCTGCGGTGAGCCGGGGTCATCGGGGCACAGGATCAGGATCCGCGGACACCAGACGACGCTACTACTTTGGCAGCAAGGATATATATTGGTGTAAGCAGAGCCGAGAGGGTTCTGTTGCGGCATCAGTCTGCGGATCAGGACTATCACGCAGTGCTAGCAGCGTCACCCATAAGGAGGCCGGGATTACACACGCCACCCACAGTGGAGGGCAGGTGATTGCCCGGGCGCGTCGCAAGCCCATCTTGCTTTGCAGCAGCCTCAGTGCTGCCTATGCACCATCGCGCAGGCGGGAGTTCTACTTTTGTGACAAGTATGCACCGTCTCATGGTCGGTCGGTCACTCCCACAAAGCCAAATTCTGGCGCCGTTGCATCTTCACAACCGCCAGCCCCGCCCATTGATGCTCGTCTGCTGAATTTCCTGCGCTGCGCCCATCGTAAGTTCCAGGCGGTCAAAACCAAATCAGAGCCCCCACAGACCAAAGAAAAGTCCAGCTCTGGGAATTCCCGGGACAGGACAAAGCAACGTGGACAGGAGTCCCAATCGCTGCCGCCCATCGCCAGTTCCGAGGAGTGGTTCGGTTAGTACAAAGAGATAAAATAATTGATTTATTTATCTATAAATTCTCTGATAGATACGGTATATAGTCGAGTTATAATTCAATAAGACATGCTCTTAGTTCTAAGCAAACCTTAAAAATGCACTCAGCCCTGCTCCGAATTGTTGCGGCCTGGTGTTGCAAGCTGTTGGTCTGCAGATTGGGTTTCACTCCACTCCACTCTGCTCCACGGCAACCATCCGAATCTCTTTCCGTTCGCTGGCATTGGAGCAGAGTATTGGATTTTGGCCTAACGTTGGCCAATAATAACGACAAGACTCCAGCGGTGGTGTCCAGTGGCAGCCAAGACCCGCTGAGATTAGGAGAAGGGATCTATTGGGCCACCCAGCAACCACCTCTGCTCAGGGTCAGCCACATGAAGCAGCTAACCGTGTAATTAGCAGGTACATGTAGCAATGTCTGAATGTGGCCTCCCCTCTGTGTCCCCCCAATTCCAAGTGTAGTTTTCCCAGTGTCTTCCTTCTTCCTGCTTGCGGTTTTCCTGCTGCTCATCGCCTTGCATGCGATATGCAAATTTCAACCATCACACGCCATTCACGATGACGAGAAGCACCACTACCACTACCTCGCGTTGTTCCATTCATGGCTTTTGTTTAGCTCCAAATCCTCCCTGCTCAGTTCCCTTTTGGCCAGGCCCAGCGACAGACTGACTGACTAAGGTTACCTTTCTTTCGGCATGCACTTTCCAACTGGCAGCACAATACAATGGAGCAGGAACCCACCGCCACCGGCAACTGTTATGACTGACTTTGTGCAGGAATGATTGTCTGCTGTGTGTATTTATATTTGCCTGTCGCCACCCATTTCATCTGCTCTACACCTGAGTGAAAATAGTGTGGGAGAGTCCCCCAAGTTCCTGCTGCTCTATATCTGTATTTGTTTATGTTTATACCCCGCCGTGTGGTAGTGCAATTATTCTAGAAAATTGGCAAAGGTGATGCACGTATTATATTAATACAAACTTGGAATATTCTGGGTCTTCTAAGTTGGCATCGAGTCTTTCTAGTTATAAGACTTTCTTGATAATAATTTTTAGGTATACCATGTGGCTTCTGTTTTCATAGGAACCTGACTCAACCGGACTTTCAAAAGAAATTTTAGTCATTGTCTAAATAAAAGATTAGATTTTAGTTATCATTAAACTTTCGCCTAGGTTATTTGGGTATATAAAATATGAATTATTTTAAAACAAATAAAATTAAGAACGTCTAAAATATGAATTTAAAAATTTCCTGTTAAGAATTTTCGATTCTTGTAAATAGTTTGGAAAAAAGTTTCTTAATGAGAAATATTTTAAATGACAAATAATATATCCATACGAAAAGATATATTAAAGGAATTATGTTTAAATTATTTGAATTATTTTTGATTAATTAATTTCTTATCAAGAATTTCTGGAACTAGACATGCTAGTGTATTTGCACCTTCGGCCTTACCAGTTGATTTTCCTTTGTTATTTTTTGCCGAGTGTGCCTGTGTGTGTGTTCTGCACTAAGTCACACACAATAAGGAAGCAATACAAAAGATTCTCACGTACTTGTTACCTCTATAGGTGTTGAACTGTGTTTTCTCTCTCTTCCTCTGCTGCTGCCACTTCTACCCAATTTGCTCCAGAGTCATATAACATTATTCTATAGCTTTCCGGGATAATCCAGAGACTGAATTAGCCGGCTGTGTGATGAGAATAAAACCATTTTGTGAACCAAACAGTTTTGAATAATAAAAGGAATATTTTGTTCGTCGATCCAAAGCTTAAATTAGCTGACAATGAAAAACTTTGCTAATTGGGAAACAATGAAATAAGTTCTCAGGCAGCGAAAATAAATTATTTAAATTAATATGAAGTGCATAAACGATTTAAATACCTTATTCATTTAATTTTTCATGTAATTATAGGTAGCCTCACCTTCATTATAATTATTACTTTTAAAATAACTTTAAGCCTTCAAAGGGAAATACCGCTCCCTAACATTAACCATATCGAATATCCAAATAAATTCTTTATAAAGCCAAGATGTGCTTAGCCCCGAAAAATATTCCAAGCTGATTCTATTTGACACAATTTCCTCCGCAGTGCATGTTGTTCGCTGGTTTGGTTAATTAGTAATATTACCTCATCGAGAGTCAGTCGGATTACTGCTGCGCATTTCATTTGACTTTGCTCAACACCCACAACCAGTCTACAGTCCACAGTGCATTGCAAAAGTATACGTATTCGCAGTGTGTGCGTTGAACTGCCGCCTGCCAATTGCCAATGAATCATTCAGTTTTATTGTTTGCACTTTTTGGCGAACCTTTAGAAGCGCTTTTTGCACTGATGTCCGGCAGGCAATCGTTGACGTTAAATTAACTTTGTGACTTTTTTTATGATTATTATTATATTTTCAATATGTAAATACAATACACAAAGATCGCTGCTCATCTGTCGACCAGGTATACAGTTGTTGTTTATTCACTTGAGAGCGGTTGATTTGTGTTTGAGGAGCGTGTTTCACCCGTATGTCTTCTCCACACCCTTCTTTTATTTACCTGTTTGTTTACAAATTCCAAAAACTATGGTTGTTTATGCTCGTCTCGCTTCTGTGGCGCTTGGCATTCTTTAATTCCTCTTGGCCAACAAAACACTTTATTAGTGTTAGATATTAATTATTTGCGGTGTTTTTGTTTAGGGTTTCGCAAGACTAGCGCTCGCTGATAGATATGTATTTGCATTGCCAAAGCTACAGGTGAGTGAGGTAATATACCTGTCGATAACTCCCTGGCACGCACATGCAAAGCTAAGCAGCACTAGGGGGCAGCTGAGAGAGAAAGGAAGTGTTTAGTAATTGGCCTGTCATTAGGCGCTGACTAATCAAAGGCAGCCAGTAAGTCGAGTCACTCACTCCCAGCGATGACAGCTCGAGTGGGCACATTGCCTCTTTACATAAGACTATAACCGGCATTTGTCCAGGCAATATACTTTTATTTTTATATTTCTTTGATCGTATCTGAGAGGTCCCAATAAATGAGGTTTTTAATTTATTAAAGAAGATACCCATAAACCTGTTAAGGGATATGCAACAAAGATCAGAAATAAATTATCACTGATTAACAAATGTCATTCTTAAAAAATTGTATCTGTATAATTTTATATTCAAAAGCCCTTAATACTAAGATTATTTGTATGTATATTAAAGAAGAGTGAATTTAAAATTGTAGTTTAGTAGTTTCCCTAAATTAATATACTAGGACTGGTCAAGATTTTTCTAAAAAGTTGTTAAAGATCTCGCTAGCTCTGTAACAGAGCGTACAGAGTATGATATACCGACCTTCTCGCTTATATCTTTGTTTATTTTCATTCTCTGACTCAGACTTAAGGAAGATTTTCAGGCTGAGAAAGGCTCCAGGGTAATCTTGTGACACTCTCTGAGTCAAGGTCAAGTCTGGAAAGGAAATCCTTGGACTTTGATCTGTTTCGAAGCAATTTATAATAAATACAAAAGGAGACCAACTTTTGTTGGTTTTGTTTAAAAACTTCAAATATAAATCGTTTAGCTAAGGTTATTTTCCAAGCTTCTTACTGATAGTTCTCAAAATGGTATAGATCAGCGATGGGCACGAGATCTAACGGTTTGAGCAGCAGCTCGCTGAAAAAAAAA
>JAEIIJ010003767.1:0-51107 GCA_018904815.1 Drosophila ogumai
ATAGCATGAAATGTACTCACCTCAACGAAAGGACCCTTTCAATTAGCCAAGTTGGAGGAGGTTCCTCGTAGGGATACTGTGGGTCGAGGACCATGTTCAAATATACATATTTTAGCGGCTCCATGAATCAGAGCCGCTATTTACGTCTCGAATGTCAAAAACGGCGGCCACAAATCACTTTAATTGAAGTCACGCCCCGCGCACTCGAGGGATTCGAGCCGAAAAGCAGCTCCACCGGCTCCACTGGTCCTCCAAGCCGCAAGTTCAAGCTCAAGATTTTTTTCATATTTTTCTCGCACACGCGAAATTGTAATCCACATTCACAATTGGGTAAACGAACGCGCGCGAAATCGTTACGAAGTTCTTGTTCTTTGTCATTATTATAATTAATTCTTGTGTTCTTCTTTGCTTTTTTGGCAACAAGCGAACCCAAACCGGCTGGGTTTGATTTACAGCCACGTCTTTTATTTTCGTGAATTTTTTTGGTATTACTTTTGGACCTCTTCTGGGCTCTTTTTGGGCACCTTTTGGATTCCCTTTTCCTTCTGGCCTGGTCCATTGTTGTGGGTCGATTCAATTATACACAATTGGCAGCACCGCCGCCGACAAAAGGTCGAATGGGAGCCACAGTCGGACCTCGAATGCGACACTGCGACTTGTGCAGCTCGTCAGGACAATGGAACCCGGACTGGGAACGGGAACGGGAACGGGGAGCAGGACAGGACGTATCTCTCGTCTCGGCTCAGCTCAGCTCAGCTCAGTTCAGCTCCGGGCGACGCGACGGCGATGGCAAAGTGTCCAAAAAATAATATTTGCTGTTCACTTTGACACAAGGCGGCTGCAGTGGCAGCGCCGTTGGCAGAGCAGCCGGCGTCGCCGCAGATACGCAGATACATAGATACAACGGCTGAGGTACATGAAGTGCACGGCAAGAGCGGTGGTTGTGGCAGTGGCTGGCGTCTCCAGTGCCGAGATGCCGGCGAGGATGTGAGGATGTGCCGTGAACCTGGCGCAAAGACCGAAAACTGAAAACCGAAAACAGAACGGCAGAAAACCGAAAGGGAAAAATGGGAATGGAATGGAATATGGAAGGTCGTAAACCCCGGGCAGCGCAGCGGCTGAGCAGAAAGCGCGATGGCAACACTTGCGAGTGCGAGAATCGAGAACTCGCCGGAGAACTCGGAATTCTCATTCTCTGAATTCTCGTTCCCCTGCCCGTTGTCGTGCTCGTTCCGAGACCCAATGCCAAAAGATGAAAAGCCAGGAGGAGCGGCGGGTCGTAAAACGCGCGTGTATCTTGCCTCTCTCTCGGCCCTGACACACCCGTCTCCCTCGCTCTCGGTCACCGAATGGCAGAAACAACCACCAGATACACACACACACACAGACACACACCGGCTCATGTCCAATCATTTTATATACGCCATTTGCTGTCTGCCGCAGATACATTTGTATCTTTATGTGCGAAACAAGTCCGAGAGTCGACCAAAAAAAACCCAAGCCAAGCTGTAGCTGTAGCTGAAGCTGAGGCTATATTTGAAACTGAATATGGCACTCGAGTTCGAGGCTGACGACATCGACGAGTCAATTTTGAATTCCAGTTTCCCAGCCAGGCCGCGGTGGTTGTTGCCGCTCTAATCATTTGATTGTTATTCCTTCGACATTCTACACTCCACTCGTCCCGGGGTCCCGGCGCACATCTCCCATTTTCAACCCCAAAACGAGCCCGGTTCACATGGCTGCCATCTCCCGCACGCTTATCTTTTGATTACCAGATCGAATCGTATTGAATTAGGTACATATTTTCATAGCATCCAAGGGCACTTTGTGACAACTTTTTACCATTACCCCGCATATGCCCCGAATTCGACATGGATCCCCTTGGGTAAAAAGTGTTTTAACCCTCAGAGTCGGTAAGATTTTGAGGACTTAACATCAATATTCGACTATATATGTATACCAAGGACCATTTTAACATTTTGGAGATTTGATAGTAACAATTTATGCTAACTATTAAAAGACGTTTTGGTAATATTTGCCTTAGTTTAAATAAATTTAAATAAATCGGTATACACCGTACGTATCTTACCATATATTTTCATTTGCCCTGAATATTTGAACAACTTTCGTATAACAAAAGGTAAACTTTTCTAATTTAGACAGATGGTACTTGCCGGTTAAAAAAAGACACATTTTTCATAAACTTATGGGCAATTATTCCTGATTTAAGAAAATATGTAGTACATTTTACGTTAAGTAACTAAGTAAAAGAATATTGGTAATGATAGCACGTACAATAGCACTTATTAATAGCAAAACTGGCCACTAGCCACTTCATTCTGGGAATGTCAGAAACAGTTGGGAAATATGTACACTTGTAACACAAATTTTGGGGCAAATTCACCGTACTTCTTATGAAAAATGTACAAGGAACTCGCAAATCGCCCTAAATTAGAGAAAAATAGAAAAATTAACCCTAAAAAACTATATTTACCTTGTCCTAAATTCATGAAATCTTCTCTCTCGTGTTCTCAATTTGAATAGTCCAAAACCTACAAATTCGACGGTCGATACGAATTTGGGTTAAAAAAAAACAGTTTAAAGTAAATAACACACACATTTAAGTAATTTTCTATAAATATAAATTTAATGTATGATTTTAAATCGATTAAAAAAATAATTTGTCTCTGTTAAACGCTCTTTGTCGAGTATTTGAATCCAGGAAGTGACAGTTTTCTTCCGGCTTATCAAATAGCTTCAGACAACCTAGTCAAATATGTCACCAATATTTTTAAAACTAAAAAATTTAAAATGCAGAAGTGTGTTTAGAATTGTGTTGATGTCAGAGCATTCAGAATATGTTACAGTTTCAGAGTTTAGTGTATACATGACCCATTTAAAATATTTAAGAACATCGCTACCATAAAATTAAAATATTCTACAATGTCACAAATAAATAATTTTATATATAATACCATTAATTAATTGTACTATTTAATTTATAAGGAGCCAATGTGTGGAATGAAGCCCCAAAAAATGTAACCAGCGAATTTGTAAAAGTTTTTGCTCCCCTTTTTGTCAAAAAACTCTAAAATCAAGACTTGAAGAAGTGTTCCGTAAATAAATTAAAACATAAATTTTCTTCATTTGACTTTCTGACAAAAATAGGTGTCCTCTTAGTTGTCATTGCTTTTTTTTAGAGAACCACACTTCAATCGATTTATTTTAAAATACTCGCCTCTCGGGAAACTACAATTTCGGTGTCGGTGGTTGGTAAGTCCATTGGACGCAACCACCCGCCGAGTAGACCCATCCCCATCCCCAATAAAAGACCCTGTCTCAATCCAACCCCAAGGAGCACATCGCAACCCACTGCCGTTCGATGGGTGAGCTGCTTCTAGTACATAACGTAAAAAACGCATGAAACCGAACCGAACAGAGCCGAAGCTGAGGCTGAAGCTCTTTATCTCGCAATCTGTGAACCTTCGAGAAAGAGGGGAAATGCCGTGGCAGTGTTTACATAACAGGGTGCATTTTATGGCGTTTCCCGCCCCGAACCCGAAGCCTCTAAGCTCGGGGCATCGATGAAAACTTATTCAAATTTATATAGGTAGATACATCTGGGCGAGAGGTACATGGACGTGTGCACATACCTCTCCATGTACACCCATATGCATCTATCGACTGTCTCAAGTCCGCTTCCAACCCCTTGGTAGGTAGGGGTTGAATAGCATTTAAACAAAGGACAGATTGCGGGGTTCACTTTTATGATCCCAAGTGAAGGCAATTATCAATGCAAATATTTGCTTTCGATATTGATACAAAATCTTAATGAGCTGTACCCCTAAATATATGTACTACGCTGACATCTGGCTTAACGAATTAAAATTAATACATTATGATATATCCACCAGTAAAATATTTTTTAAAATTACTTGTGGATATCTGGAATTTTATTCAGATTTATATTGGATATATTGGGTTTAAATACGACGAATTGAAGTTATAATAATTCGAGTGGATAAACTTAATCACAATTTCTTTTTTAGTTGATTGATAAGATTACTAATTAAGCTTTAATAAATAATATATATTATCAATTTACTAAGATGAAAGCCAATGAATACACCCAGAAACAACAGAAGAGCAAACAGGAAACTTAGCTAACCTAGAGAAGCCGAAGTGTGTATACACTTTCTATTAGCAATTTGACCACTCGATCTAAAAGGAAATCTAGCATAACTAAACCAAAAACGCACTAATTTATATTCGGAAAGCTTTTTTAAATTAGTTTTTATAAGGTTAACAAGTCAGCATATTGAATTCTTAAATAACAAAATTAAAATTTTTTTTAATTTTTGGTAATTTTAATGATGTTACCCCTTATAAAATGTTGAAAAATTGGTCAACATTTTTTTTCTTTCAAATATTGCCTAATCGACTCAGCTGTTAATTCTGATCAAGAATATATATGATTTATGGGGTCGGAAATGACTCCTTCACTGCCTTTGAATTTTCTGACTAAAATTTTAATAACCTGCATTGGTAAAAAAATTCCTTAAAGTCTCTTCCTATTCTATCCTATTTTAATCAACAGTGGCATTTTTGATATTTAGGACTATTTATTTATTTAAGAGTCTTTAATTTTAACTTTAACTCTTTTATTTCGATTACCTGCAAATAATTTAATTTATAGTGTTGCCTCGATATTTAAAATCCATTAAAACATCCATTCTTCTGAATTTTAAGCAGTTTCCATCGAATTCTGTTCCATTTCCCATATCTGATTTACAACCGTACTGAATCCAGACTTTGAATCCAACGGATTTACCTACCTTTTTCCATAAGGAACCATCGGCTGTATTATATAGAGATATTTAGGTCGATTTTAATAAAAGTCACAGAAACACAGTTACGTAATAATTTATTTAATCTTAAGACATATGCCGAAACAAGACTATTAATTCTAGTTTTAATTTATTTAAGCGCTGTATTACAATACCAGTGTCGAACAGAGACGGTAACGAAAAATCAGAAAACCCAAAGGAAACAAAGGAAAATTCAAGAAAAAAGAAATGTATTAATGGTGTGTTGTTTTGATGATCAGAAAGCTTTTAGTGTTTCAATTTGGCTGAGAGAGCTGAGATTACGAACTGATCTGCTTACGAGTAGGTGCAGTACATACGTATTTTGCTTTACGTGATGTACGAGTACGAGTACCGAGTATGTTATCTGGATGCCTATGAGTAAATTCGATGGTGAGAGGTCGTTTGCGATGTGTCGACATCCTCCTCTTTGGTGTACTTACCGAAAAAATGGGCGGAAAAACAGAGGAGATGAGAGAAATCAAGGAAAATAACTAAGTAAAATTCAGGACATATTGAATAATATTGCGGCGATTATTGAAAAGCCACCATGAAGTAGGGATATTTTTAAATTGTGTGTATATTTTTGCACTGCTGCAAGTTGTTGTATTTTATTCACAATAATTAACTTTTTAAAAAAGAGAATTGCTAATTCTAGATTAAAATTCACTAAACAAACTATAATCGAACATAATCATAAACATAACCGACTTTAGACTACAACTTATCGAGGGCTCGAAATAATAATAATACAAGAACATGAATAAAGCAGTGGGTGAAATCATTTCTTCATCAAGTATGCATATAGCTAGTTATACACATAGAATGAGAGGCATAGGTGTGTAGGTGTAGGTGTAGGTGTAGGCTTTAGGATTAGGTTTAGGTTTAGGTTTTAGCATAATAATATAATGCTCGGGGCAAAACATTAACAAAATCGATAATTACACAACACAACTAAACTTAGACTTAATATCAGGATCAAGCGGCATCGATACACATGAAAATATATGTATGCATATGTACGATTACTATATGGTATATAGTACTATGTGTAAGTTATATAAGTAGCTGTTACGGTATGCTAATTACTTCCTCCTCGACATGTCCACCCCGTCCATCGATTTCTTTCTTTTTGTTCACACTCGCTTACTTTAGTAAAATGTATTCATCTTGCTTTAATTTTCTTTAGTTTTTGTATGTTGCTTTAGCTTTACGAGTAGATTTTGTTTAGGTTTTCGTTTAGAGTTAATTTAATTCGAAAGCGACTTCAACTATGGAGTAAACATGCACACACACATTGAAATTTGGGACTTACTTTTATACCATTTGCTAAAATCGAATTCGAGTTCATATATCATACACATATCGAATATCTCCAATTTATATATCTGCGTTTAGATTAGTTTATCGAGTGGTTGCTTCGGCCGGAAGTCGGCGCGATGTCTTAGTTTATATACAGGAACTTAAAGGGTATTAAAGGACACGACACGACGAACAATACACGACAAAATTTATCCTATCCTTGCGGAGTGTGTGTTCTTGATGGGGGGACTTGGGAGGGTATCGAAAATTGTTAAACAATTCGTTTTGTTTTGCTTGTTTTTAAGAACATCTTTAGCTGGGTCTACAATGTGCTCATCCTAATTTAGCCGCTCTTAAATGGATAGTTATGGTAAAATCTACTACTCGAACGCGTGTATTCATAATTTATGTGGGGTTATATTCACGTTGACGTTTAAGTATATTCATATTCATAATTTATAATTCAGAAAATTCATGGTGCTCGCTAAGTTTAATGAGAGCGTCAAGAGAAGTACATATAGTACATATATATATTTTCATATTCCATATTTGCTGCTTCTGCTGCCTTCTTACTCGTATCTATATTCAACTACCGAACTATGCTGCTGGGTTTCGGGATCTCGGGGATCTCTAGAACTGACTTAATAATTAACTGCATTCCAATCATTCGTCAGCGACGCCTGCGCTCTGCTCTCCTGGGCTGCCACAGATCGTGATCCTCCAAACTCCATCCTAGAGATCTCTCTGTGTTTTGTACATTTTACTCTCCCTTTCTCTACATATATTTCCATCCACTGGCTAACAAGGAAAGTCCAGGGCCAGCTCGTTCTTGATCATATGGTGGTTCGGATCGGTCAGGGGATGGGGGTTCGGATTCGGATGCGTATGCGTATGCGGATCCCCCTGCGAGTTCGGCTGCGGCTGGGGATTCACCGAACTCGGATTGGCTAACTGCTAGTAGGTGGCAAAGCCCATTGCGCCCGCGCTGCCGTTGTCCAAGGGTCACTGGTGCATCTTTGTGGAGTGGTGACCCATGCTCAAGCCGAGATTCAGGTGATGGTTGCTATGATGCTGCTGGGTCGGCTGCGCGTGGTTGTGGTTGCTGCTCGAGTTGTTGTTATTATTCTGCTGATTGGCCTGGCGCTGCGAGTTCTTCTTGTTCTTCATGCGCCGGTTCTGGAACCATATCTTAACCTGCAACAATATATAGTTTTATATTGCAAGTTCGGAATCCTCCAAGTCGTATGACTCACCTGCCGCTCGGTCAGCTGCAGATTCCTGGCCAGCTCCCAGCGCTTCTGCTTGGACACATAGGCATTGAAAAGGAACTCCTTCTCCAGCTCCAGGGTCTGGAACTTGGAGTAGGGCTTCCGCTTTTTCCGGACGGACACCTGGCCGGTCCACTCATGCAGGGCCGTGTTGGGCGTGCAAGGACCCACGGCGCCCACGGACAATCCACCAGAGGCTCCTGAAAAAGATTAAAGGATTAAAGATTAAATTTCAGTACAAAAAAATGAATGCGGGTGGTCCCCGCACTATTTCCGTTTTTAATGCAATATTAGATCGTTAAAGTTTATAGAGCAATTAAGAAAATTGTTTAGCAATAAGCGTAATACAAAATTATTCAATTCAGCGTTTATGGCCCCTTAATTGGTGCGGTACGGGGAGCGGAGCTCCGAATTGGCATGAGGCCCATTCACACCCGACTGAGTAATGGTTAATGGGTAATGGTTAATGCATACATTCGTTCCCGGTCATTGGGCTTCAAAATGAAGCTATTAAATTTATGCTTAAAAAAGTGACAAGTTGGATTTATTTTAATTTAAAAATAGCTTTTACGATTTATTTATTAAAAAGGATATTTGCATTGCACTGAATACTAAAAGTTACTCTAGTTATTTATTACAAGCTCCCGACTTTATAAGAAAATGGATATCTTCCTGAAGCTAAAATTTAAACTTAAAAGTTCTGAAACACTAACTCATCGTGTTAATTTTCTAAGTTGTTAGTACTAAATAAACTAAAAAAATTGTCTAATTCATTCCCTATTTTTAATTTATTTAAACAAAAAAATAAAAATCATAAGATATATTCATTTCTGTTCCCCAAACTGAGAGAATATAAATAAATAAGTTTCGACGACGTTTGCGAATGTGACATCCCACTTTTAGAAACTTGTCAACTGTTTAGGGGTTGACAATATTGGAAATATGCATACTTGGCCTTCTCACCTTCATTATGTGCACCTTGTAGCAAAACTGGTTAGAGTTAGCCATTGAAGTGCCTACTCTTATGATATATACCCCGATAAAAACGTTTCTTTACTAGGGTAATCCCTAGGTGATTAGTTGACAGAACTTAAAGCTCTCGACTTCTGGTGATAAGATGCCAGAGGAACATAGCCTCTTAGAATGCGCTGCCAACGACTTTCACACCCACATTTAGGCGTAACGCTAGCCAAATAGCGAGAATCGATTTATGGGCTGTTTTGCACTACGCTAATTGAACGGCAAGTTTGCCGTTTCGGTTTCGGTTTTGCAATTCGCTATTCCAAACGATACGTTGACAAGAGCAACGAAATGCACACGGAAAAAATCTATGTTTTGTAAATATTCTGATATACTTCAATTATAACTTTTTTTTAGTTTATAGAAAAAATTAAATGAAGTTAAATGTAAAATTTTATTTAAGCTTACACATAATTAAATGAACACATTTTTGAATATTTTATAAGATATAAATTAAGGCTTTCGTTCAACACAAGAATCCATTAGCTAAAACTTCCTAATATTATTTTTAAATAAACTGAATAATATTCATAATAAATATCAGTGCATTATTAACATCTCCTTATTTAATATTTAAAAATAAAAGGAAAGACGATAAAATTGTTCTCTGTGTAAAATCTAACCTTCCCTTGACTCTCGACTGCTCTAACTTACCTGAGCTGGAGTAGGCCTCGCTGGGATAGCCGCGCAGCCCGCCGGGCGAGGAGTAAGTGGGCGGCTCGTAACTGGACTGCGAGGTGCCCTCGACGGACTGTCGGGCGGCCGCTGCCGCGCTCACGTGGCGGTCCTCGGTGGCGCTCATGTAGGCCGCCGCCGCCGCGGAGGCTGGCTGGTCGGTGCGGTAGTTGGGCCAGTACTGCTGCGATAAGGAATTGTTCATGGCAGGTGCGGTTGGGGACAGAGCTAATAGTGTGCCAGGTGTGGCGACCTCACCTGAAACTGGGTTTCTGGGTAGTGGGGGAACATGTACTTGCGGTCCCGCTGCTCCATGTAGTACTGCGATGCGGAGGCGTGGTACTGGTTGAAGCCGTCGTCATTGTACGGCCAGGGGGCCGTGTGCCGCTTGACCGCCGCCGAGGCGTCCGTCTCGAAGCCCGGACCGGGCCGGATGGCGGGTATGTGCAGTGGTGCTAATTGGATGGACATATTGATGTCTGAAAGGGAACGAAAGTGGCCTATTAATATCCAGTCAATTTGAATAATCTCCGCGTGGGAGAGTGACGTTTTACGACTATTTTTGATTACTTAATGCGACCTACTAGATCTGAACTAAAAGTCCTCACTTAGCGATAACTTGCCCTTATTATATTTAATGTTTAAAACTTTAATTAATTAATATTATTTATAAATCGACAAATGCATTGTTTACGCATTTGTAAAAGCTGGTTCTTAAATATACATATATAAATACTACACATCATTAACCTCCAAGCCCGTAATATCTTTATGAGAAACGGTCAACCAGCAAACCATTTTCCTCTTATTTATTTTATATATTAAATTATATATGAATAAATATATATATATTATTTATATACTTAAAATCAATAAAAAGATAATTTCGAAATAGGCTTCAACATTGATTTTCCCTTAAAAAACGTATTGTAATTTCCAATTGAAGCAATTTTAAATATAGGACAAGAATAACATGAAAATATCAATAAGCAAACCGTTATACTTTTAAAACTTCATTGAAAGAAATATTTAAAAAGTAAAATTGGAAGCAAAACAAATAAGGTTCCATTTTGCCACCAGCATTATGGAACCACCCAACAGAGTTTCAGATCGTCCGTTTTATGAAGGGGATCTTAACAAAACCGCTAGTACTTTGAGAAAATATTTAGTTTTAAATTTTGATTTCACCAAGAACCTTTAATAAAGTGATAAAGTTATGTTTAAAATAAAGTTTTTAAAACCAAGTGAACGGATATCGCTCTTTGAATGATAAGGTCTTTTTAATCTTCCCAAATTCAGTTTATATACTCTAAAGTACTAAGTAGGTGAACCTTATCATCTAATTCCTAAGAATTAAGAAATTTGTTTAATTTCATTTGTTCTAGGAATTAAAATACATTATTCAGAATCTTTTAAACTTTAATGACCCAAAAAGTGACTTGAAGCCCTATCACTTTAAATTCCAAATAAAAAGCCTGAAGATCAAGAAGGTTTTTCAGAATTCATCAATTGGGTTTTGCAACCCCAGCATTTTAAGGACCTCACCTTCCTTCTGAGAACTAACACTGGAGGGAGAAACACTGGCCGTGGTCGGCGCCACGATCTGCGCCTGGCCAGAAGCGACCGCTGAGTTCTGCTGCTGCTGCTGCTGGAGATTCGAGGAGGCGCCACTAGCGACACTGTTCGGGGTCTGTTGCTGCTGTGGCAGTTGCTGGTGATGCGGTGATGTGAGATGTTGCTGCTGCGTCTGCTGCTGCTGCTGTTGTTGTTGTTGGGCGGAGGGACCAGTGGGTGTTTGGGCGGGACTGAGGGCGCCGGCCACCGTTGGTGTTGTTGCCAGCTGTTGCTGCTGCTGCTGTTGGTGTTGCTGCTGCTGGGGAGCGGGGAGGTGTTGCTGCTGCACGGCAACAATGGGCACGGGCACAGGGGGATGTGGATCCTCGTACATAACCGCATGGGTGGGCGTGGAATGTGTGGTGGGCGTTGTCTGCTGTTGTTGCTGCTGCTGCTGTTGTTGCAGCACCGCGGAGGGCGATGTTGCAAGTTGCTGCTGTTGCTGCTGCTGCTGTAGGTGGGGATGCGCGCTGTGGTGATGGCTGGTGGTGTGCAATGGCTGAGGCAGGTGGTGGTGCGCATGGTGATGCAGCTGCTGCAGATGCTGTTGCTGCTCCTGCTGAAGATGTTGCTGCTGCTGTTGTTGTTGCTGCTGCTGCTGCTCCTGCTGCTGTTGCTGCTGCTGCTGCTGCTGTTGGAGGTGATGCTGCTGCATGGCGGGATGCGGATGCGGCTGCAGGTGCGGGTGGGCGGTGTGGGCGTGGGTGTGTGTATGATGCCCCCACCACGCCCCGGCAGCGGCGTGCGACCCGACTGCCGAGACATCGTGGGGGTCGTAGAGAGCGCACGCCAGCGGGATGGTTGGGGTTTGGGGGAGGGGTGGAATATTTACGGTTATCTTGCACGCGTGTCACTCGAACTGGCGAAAGGAATCGAAGTTCTTCCGGGGTCGATCGCCGCGACCCGCCAACCGCTTTAGGGGCCTCTTAATCACTCTCCCTCTTAAAGCTCTTTAAATTTAATTACTATAATTTTGTTGATTTTTTGTTTAATAATGTTTCTTAGTGTTTTCTTTAATATCCAAAAATTCCCTTGCTTTTATTTGCGTACCGCACACGCACACAGACAAAGCGTACACGCTTACGCACTCACACACACGCACACAGCTTGAAGAGCGAACGGCAAAAGAGAGTCACGGAGCTGGCAGTTGTTGTTGCTGTGGCACATGGGGCGGATGATTCGATCGAACGGCCAGAAAAGAGAGTTTCCGTTGCACAGGGTGTTCGCTGTGTTCAAAATCTCACGAAGTATTCAAATTGGGTATTTTTGTGTTCTTTCGTTTTTTTAAATTGGAAGTTTTTAAAACACTTTGCTGGTTTCTGTTTATTTTTTCCTTGCTTCTTGTTTGGCTTGCCTTAGCTTTTTCTTTTATTTTTCTTGTTTATATTTTTTTTGATATTTTGTAGTAATTATAATAAATAATTTATTATTGCTGACTGGGTGTTTGTTTTTAGTTTTTCTGATGCCGGCACAAATCGCGACTGGGTGATGTTGTTTCCACTGCTGCTGCTGCTGGGGTTTGGCTTTTTATGTTGCTGGTCATAAAATTTGATTTTACGACCAAAACAAACAATTAAACTCAATGTTTGCAACAGTTAACAAAAATGTTATTATTTTTCCCACACATTGCAGGCCGTGTTGTCTTTTGATTGTGATTTATTTTGGATGTTAAAATATCAGCTCCAGTTTGAAAACGCTTGTTCGAAATCGCCAAGTCCCTGGAGCTTGAGAGCTTCCTCCAGAGGTTGCAGGGCCTGTGTTGTTGCCGCGGTGGCCGTTGTAGCTGCCCAACCGAACGGAGCGGAGCGAACGCACAATCGACGATAACACGCTGGCAGAGTTGAAATCGAACTGATGCCAGAAACAGAAACACTGCCATTGCCAAGCGGCGGCTACAGGGCAACGCACACGGACACACGGACACAGCGACACTCGAAAACCAGAAACGGAAACGGCAGCGGTGGAGTCTCGACCTCTCTCTCTCGCTGAAGAGTCTAAGCGCCGTGTCCGTGTGAGGCGAAAGAGAGCGCGCGCCTGCGCTCGCTTGGTGGTGTTTTCCCAGCAGGGCGCTCTCTTGTGGCGTTATGCACACGTACACTGTACACAGCGTGCGTGTGGATCCCAGCAGTACGAGTGTGTGTGTGTGTGGGGTAAGAGAGCGCCCGTCTGGGTTCTGAATATTTCTAAAGGGGATAAGACTAAAAAAAAATATTACTAGAGGCAGAGTCTGAATTTTTTCAATTCGACTTTCTGGAGTTCTCTGAGCTCAGCAGGTGCTTGTCGGGGTCAGCAAAGGGGGCACCCACACCGTACCTGTGCAACGTACACTGTACGTGTGCGACTCTTTGAGCTCACTGACTCATCAGTGGACCAGAGCTCTTTTCCCTGTTCGGCGGGGGCTGATTTGAATATTTAACACGCGCGCACCACAGCGCCATCTATGGCAGAGATTTCAGCGGAAGGGGGGCTCAAAGGGGGTTTACACATTGTGTGTAAGTTAGTTTACACACATCGCCTGGTTCTGGTCTGTTTCTTGTTTATCGATTTGAATTCTGCACAAAAATAATTTGTTTTCCTTCTATTTCAAAATTATATTGCATTTTTTGGCAGAAAAAAAATTCTTTTTAAAGAATATGTTTTATTTCTACCGATTTTTACCCTCTATTGCTTATTGTATTTTGGCAACAAATATGGCGCTAATTAATGTTAATTAGCTAAACAAATAGATGCGTGCGCCAGCTCCTTTGACAAATTGTTACAGCACAATTGGAACCAAGGAACCCCGGGCTCAGGTCCACCCCTATATCCACTGTGACATCCCTTCCCTAGCTGCCGTCTTTCCTACGTTTCTATGGATTTCCTTCCCTTTCCCGCCTAAGGCGGCAATTGCCAAATTTAACGCTGCAATGGACAATTATGGGAATTTTATGGCAATTGCCAATGGAAGAAAAGAAACAGAGGAGAAACAGAGTCGAGGGCAAAGAAATGTTAACAAATCGTAAAAAGGATGCGACTGACGACTGACTGAGGACAACCCTTAACCCGTTCTCACACAATTGTATGTGTATGTACATTGTACAATCACATAAAAATCCATATTCGGCAATTACAATAATACATTTATGTAAAGGTTTAAAGAAAACAAGGAGTCGATCAATATTTAAGACTTTTTCAGCGTATACATTATTTTGTGGAAATCCCTTCCGATCGAAATACTAAAATAAATTATAATTTACAAGCTATCTTATAAATAAATATATTTCCTACTTAAGAAAGCATACTTCTCTTATTAAACTATATTTTATTGAATCAATATCTTACCTGTAGGATGGGAACTGACGCTGGAGGGAGAGATGCTCGCCGCTGTCGGCGCAACGAGGTGGCTTTGGCCGGACGCCACCGCTGAGGGTTGCTGACGTTGGAGGAGCTTGGAGCTGGAACGGGATGTCTGCGCCACCTGATGCCTCAGTTCCTCAGTGCTGAAAAAAAGAAGACAAGAGTCGGGTGATGAGTTCAAGCAAGCAAGCCATCAATAAAACCAGGCGCCACTCATCATCATCATAGTTGGCCATTTTAGCTGTCCTGTAAAAAGGATAGTGAGGTCTTTATGGCCGGCGCAAACATCTTGTTTGCCTTTGACACTGCGCAGGTAATAATGCAGGCCTGGCTGACGGCCAACCAGGATGCAGGATGCAGGACGTGGGATGAAGTATGCCGCGATTTCCCGCTGCGGAAGTGAGCGCCGGGCCGGAAAAGGGAAAGGCGAAAAGGGAAAAAGGCAACGCTTCAGAGTCAGTAAGACAAGGCGACATGAGACATGCAGACAGCCGTCAAACACGTCGTAAAATTTGTTTCTCGTTTCGCATTTGCATTGTGCAACACTCACGGATACAGATACTCGACTCCCGAGATGCTCGCACTCACAGAAACACACACAGTGCGGTGTCAGGGTCAAAGTCAACTCCTGCCCTTCGACAGTTTGTACTTTCATGCCCAACTGAACTCCACTCGCCGTCAGAGGAGGAACGCAGCTACTGCCTCCATGTGTCCCTCAAGAGTTTCGCTTTCGCTTTGATCGCACTCAGCTCTCTCGTAAAATCATTTGACTGAAACTTCACTTAAAAATAAAGAAAAACTAAAGGGAAGTAGAAGAGGAAATGGAAAACGCAACCGATTTGTGCGGAAAGAAAATGTTTCAATGAATTTTCATTTTTGTTCTGGGTCGTCTCAGTTTTAAATATCATTATTAGTTTAAAGTAAGACTTTATTCGTTAATGGCAACACAAAATAAAAAATATTGCTAAGATTTGATGTCCTTTCTATTAATTCAATATCTCCGTAGTTATTTTTCTTATTTGAAATACAATTACAAGCTTTTTAGAATTTTTCATAATTTCTTAAAGGCATCATCATAATTCCTAATTAACCCATTACTTCCTCCGATGCTACTGTTCTTTTTAACAAGATCAAATTAGAAAATAACTAAAAAATACACAAAAGCTATATTTAAAAACCCTGTTCCCAACTGCAATCATCGTGGGAAGATCGGTTCGGTGGGTGTCACAATTATTGTGAATAATTTGTATATTTTCCTTTGTCGCCGACAATAAAGCCTTTCATTCGCTGCGACGCTCATTTTTTCGATGGGAATAGAGCGATAGCCATAAAAAGAATTTCTTCCATTTTTAACGATTCTCGAATTTGAATAAGTTAATTAACAAAATTAATATTCAAATGGGTTTATGGCCGAAATGGCGGCGGCTTATGGCTTCATTATGCTTTGTCTGTGTGCTCTGTCCCAGGGAGTCGGGCTAAAATTTAAATTCGGACAACAATAAAGCCACCACAAAATATATATAATCATCTCGGACAAATTCACATGCAATATGTCCGAAGAAAGGCACGAGAAAAGTGAGAGAGAGGCAAGTTCATTGGCCAGTCGCCATAAAAAAGCAGAAGAGCCAGAAGTTTCTGTTCTTTCGGGTTTCTGTCGGTGGGTTCTCCTTCTGAGACGGACGGAGATGCTGCGTCCGAATTAAATGAAATAAAATTAAATTCATGTTATCCAATTAGACACAGCTCTCGTGGAGGGGTGCCGCACCACGATCTTTAATGATCTTTCTCCCAGCTAATTATGATGCCTCCAGAACCTTTAATGGCCGGGAATCTCTTTATTCTCGGAACCCTTTGCCTGGACCCGAAACATTTTCCATGTAAGCGAGCGCAACCGGAGACGAATCACAGATACGGGGCTTGATTCCGATTCCGAGTAAACTGAAAAACTAAGCTTGGCTCGGAGATGAGGCCACTGGCGACTGCTTTTCCAAACAAGTTTTCACATTCCTGTTCTTCTTTTTTCTTTCTTCGTTGTTTTGTATTTTTGTTCTTTTTCGTTTGATCGTGGAAACGTGTTCTGGGCGATTCCTACGAAAAGAGCCAGCAAAGAGCCAGAAATTGGGCAACAGCCGCCAGAATCATCCGAGCGAGAGATACAAGATACAAGATACATACATCCAGAGCCATAATTAGAACAAAGAGCGAACGGAGGGGCTGAAAAATGAAATATCGTGCTGACAGCTTCCAAGCGAGACATTTTGTGGAAAGATGTCAGAGGCACAGGCGGCCATGTATCTGTATCCGTGGCTGTAGCTCTATCCCTAAGATATATTTCGTCGGATGCATGTGTTTTCGTTCCCAACATGGCCACCGCCCCGCTCCCTTTTTTCCTTCCTTACCGATACACTCGCTTTGTTTACAAAGCATTTCCATTTTTTTTTTTTTTTTGCTACATCCTTTGGACTGCTGCATCCTTTGTTATTGCAATTTATGATTAAAAATGGTTTTGTTTAATTATGTACACAAGATGTCATTGCTCTTTGTATGGCGCACGAGTAATTGTTGAATTTTATGCCTTCAGGAATCATGAAATTGTTTGTAGAACATCTTAGATGTGCCATAAATATGTCAGCGGGCTGAGTGTTTAAAATTTGGGATACATTTTACCATAATGTATGATTTTAGAACATTTTTAAACTGCGAAATATATTCTTTGAATTATATTTTTACTTTTTGAAGTAGCTCAAGGACTAGCTCTGAATTTGTTTAATGTGTACATTAAAATATTTTAATATATTTTATTATTCCAAAACAGAAAAACCCACTTACACTCAGACTTGATCTGGCTTTAGAACACCTTTTGGGGTACCAAAGGTTCCCAAACTTGGCCGCGCACCCTTTTAGCCCTTTTTAAAAGGGGTCTTGGGGTCGGCAGCTTCAGTTTCAGTTTTATGTGGGCAAACCTATTCGCAGCTTTCATTCTCCATTAAGGTATCAATTACAGGAGCACTAATTGAGTGTCGAGTGCTCTATGCCAAAAAAAAAAGCCATAATTAGCCGTCGTGATACCCTTAACTAAACGGCCGTTTATCGTATCTGGCATTCATATAAGTTTAAGCACCTGAGAAAGTGCCGTGTCTGTTCGGTGGACGCGCACTTGAGCCATATTTTAGTACATTAAATCTAACTAGTTAACTGCCTTTTATTGCCAGCAAAGCGTTTTACGACAGACAGAACGAGTGAGAGGGGCCACAACTCTTTCGGGCAAGTGAAATTGTATGTAGATTGCATTATATATTGCAATAAAAATAAAAGTAAACACCCCTTAAATTAAAGCAACACTTTTGGCCGCTTTATGGGTAGTCAGTCAGTCGTCTGGCTGTGGTGCAGGGTATCCGACTCCATGGAATGGTTTTATATTCGGAATTAACTCCACGACGCAGAGTTGAAGTTGAAGGCCCGTGTCAGGCCTTATTTGACTTCTGTTTGCTTCAGGCATTACTATTACTATTTCTGTCTGGTTTTGGCCTTTTTTTCTGGCTCTCCGAACGCGACCAGATAGCTCCTTAAATTCGAGCATTACTTTCACCTTTCTGCCATCCATCAGCTGACAAGCGACGACCTTCGGGGCTCATCATAAATTTAATTACACATCGCCACGTGTAGGGCGAAAGGCGAAGGCGGGGGCGGCGACAGTGGCGACCATAAAAATAGACACATTTGCAGTCGAATCGCTGCTTCCGTTTGGAAGTCCATTCAAATTCCGGCCGGGCCGCCGCGCATTGGCCAAAATCGAAAATCAAGGCCCATAAAGTGGCCAGCGTTGAACTTGAACCACATGCGAGTGCCGTCTGTTTTATGGGTTCTCACGGTTTCGGACGGACTTTGTGGAAGTCGAGGTGAATTTTCGCAGGTTCCCCTCACAAATTCAATTGATCTTTAACCCATTGATGGACTGGGTCAATCGGTCGCACCTCGGCTCTTGTTTGGCTTTGTGCTTTATGACCAGTGGGCCAGAGTGTTAATTGCTCCGCTCCTCCACTCCCAACCACTCCACTCCGGTCCAATAAGGTGTTAATACCATGTTTATGGGCATTAAATTGGCCACCAGTTAAAATTCCAGCAAACACGACGAGACACGAGTTATGATGTCGTTAGGCTATTTGATGGCGTCTCCGTGGCAGTCTCAGTCGCAGTCTCGGCACATCCCCATTTCACATATTTGTAGCCTGGCATCTGGGCAGTCGGGGGCTTTTATGGCGAATTAATTGTCGCAGAACGAATTAAACGCTCAAAATCGTCCGAAATATATACTATATTGCATGTATGCAAATCACCTAAACCGATCTAATGCTGGGGGGACTGACATTTACTACTTTTAAGTTTTAACAAAATTGAAACTGAGGAATAGATAATTCTACGCTGGGCTTAGCTCAAAGCCTGCGCATAAAAACCAATTTGGCCCCGGGAAAAAATAAGTGAAATCATCAATTTTCCGTTTCTGCCAGAGCTCCGTTTTCTTCTCTAAGAAAATTCCCAGCGGGGGATGAAAACTTTGCTACATTGTGTGCGCGTTTTCCGTTTTTCTTTTTCGCTTTGCCTGGTTTTCTTTTTAAAGGAGACCGACCGCCTGCCTCATTTACATAAGCATAATTTCCACATAGAATAGTTACATAGCTAAATAACACAAGGAGGAAGAGATGTGTATATACATATATAGACAGCCACCCCTTCCGCCCCCTGTTGTTCACATGCCTAGCAGCCAAAGTCAGCAAAATATTTATTCAAATAGCGTGCACGTCCCCGTCCCCATCCCCGTCTTAGTCTCCCTAAAGGTTAATTTCAGTTTCGCTACACCAACGAAGACCCTAACCACCCAGCCGCCCACGCAACCCCCCAGCGAACCGCCCATTTCCGCTGGATGCCCAAACAACCCCCGGCAAAGCGACGGGAGGTTGCGATAAGCAAAGTCAAAGGCAGTCAAGGATAAAGGCAGAGCGAGAGGGAGCGAGAGTAAAATGTGGGGGTCCTCAGAAAAACACGAACCACCCCCAAGGACCAAGGAGCAGGGAGCGAGAACCAAGGACCGAGGGTAGCCGAGTTTGAAAACACTTTTGCTGACGTTGTTGGTTGCTCACAAAAACACCCACACACCCATACACACGCGCCAAACACACCCACAAAAGGCAAGGACAAAGAACGAGCCACAGTGGGTAGTGGGTGGCGTGCGGTGGCGCCCCTTGTTTGTGTTGCCGGAATATCGATCCCTCTTGGGTCGTTGCCTGCACTCAATGAGTTCTCAATTTACTTTGTGTATGTATAGATTTTGTATCTCTCGGATACGCGGCAAACAAACAATCGCAGCGAATTGGAAACCGAAGATACTATACCGAGATGTACATTCCGCATTAACGCATTCCTGCACAGCAGATGACAACGGCCATGGCTATCTCGCGGATGCACGCTGCCACGCAGACATTATTAATTGAATTATAAATTTAACATTTTATTATTATTGTGTCTCCTCGACTGCAGGTTGCCCAGGGGCGGGACCCCAAGAGCCCTGAAACCGAGAGCCAGGCACCGGGTATGCCAGCGCTACGTGATAAGCCTGAAAATGTTAAAATGTCCGACTGTCCCGAAAAATATCTCTCTTTCGGTCTGCCCTGCCCCCTCGCTTCCATGGAATTCCTGCTGACTAATATGATGAGGACCTCAAGCTAATTTTCATTCGGGTGCCCGGGGCCAGAAGTCAAATAAATGATGCACTGTGGGACAATTATATACCGAATTCAGGGATATATAAAGTTTAATTTTTAAGGTTATAATGAAAGTCTGAAATACATTCTAATAGTAAGGCCTTCTTTACTAGATTAATTTATAACAATAAATATATATAGTCTACCCAGGGTGCAAAATGATGATAAATACCAAATACTTTGGAAAGATTGAATTGGTATACATATTCTTTATAAATAAAATTAAATATTTATTAAAACATGTTGAAATAATATCCTTTTTTAAGTACATTATTCTCTTTCTCATCCACTGTTGCCTGAGGGGAAAACGAAAACCCAGAGTTCCCCATTCCCAGCCTGAGCTCGATTAGCCAGCAGAGGGGAAAAGACGAGATAACAAGTCGAACCGGTCCGTTGGTCCGCCTGTCCGCCTGTCCCTCCGCCGGACAGACAATGAGAAGAGAAAAAGACATGCGAGTAGAAAGCCACAATCAGAAATTTAATAATGGCTGCACAAAAGACAGCACGGAGCGCGTTGACGTGCACATATTTTATGGGTTTTATACAGGCAGGGTACAGTGTACAGTACGAGTATCTGTACCCGTAGCTGTATCTGTAAATGTAGCTGACGGATGCACATGTTACGCCCAGGCGGCAGGGGCGAAAGGTGAAATGAAACGCCGGCAATTGAAGCTGCCGAATGAAGTCATCGCCTTCAAAAATGGCCACCTCAACACACCGGGGGAAAGCAGGGAGGGAAGCAGCTCAGCTCACCTGCTCACCTGTGCGACCTTCTGCCTCCGTCGGCCTCCGGTTAGATCCTGAGCCCTCGATCCTCGATGGCGGACCGAGTCCAGTGCGATTTCTGCCACCGATAAACTCCACGGAGCAGCGGGTTTCCCTCCGTTTTCGTTTTATTACTTCATAAGTGGAACTCGGCTGCTATTTTCTTGATGTCGTGCACGATTTCCCCTTTGTTCTGGCGAAAGTCGTTAAAAAATTCTCTCTCTCCTGCTTTTTTTTTTGTGGATAAGCCACATACGGATCGGGTTTTGCCTTTTTGGAAAGTCTGGCGAAACAATGGGAAATGGAGTTGTAAATGTCAGGATTTTGAAATGCATTGCTTAATCGAGGATGCACCTGACCCGAAATGCCAGATCTGCATCTGGCGTCTGTCTGTAGGCGGCCACCGAACAGAAAAAGGTAGTCATAATTAGGCCATTTGTTCGATTTCTCACGGCCATAAAAATAATTCACTTAAACTTTCAAATGAATTCGCCCCACCGAGGGCCACCGAGCGCCACCCAAGTGGTCAAATCCACTCATAAGCGACTTTTTCCACGCTTTTGTGATTTTTGGCAATTGATTTAATGTGTCATTCATAGATTTTTATTGCGCCGTTTTATTGCCGTCTTTAACTTCCGATTTACCACAATTGGCCCGCTCGGACACTGTCCTTGCCCAGGCCACGCCCACACCCCGCCGAGGCCCTGTGTGGGATCTTAACAGGGAAATCATGTACTCGCCGTACTTTACTTTATTTATTGCCATTTTTAATACCACCGCCTCTCGCCGCCCGCCGTCCGCCACGCCAGCCTGGACACTTTAACGCCCGGCTCTTGTCGCGAATGCGGATTGGGCGGTCAGGGGCAGACCACTTTATGTTACAATAATGCTCCCCCGACGCTGCAATCGAATTGTCTCGGCCATAAAAATCAAAAAGGTAATTCGAGCATTCGTTGGGTCGAGAACTCTCGTGCCTTGTTTTCCATGGCTTTCGGTCGCTTTTTGGCCTTAATTATTAGGATATTTTCACTTACCAGTTTGTTATTGAAAAGGTTTTGGCGTAATTGCTTTAAGGATGGCAAGTTGGAACTGAAAAAAAAGGAAAATGGTAATTACTTATAATGCTGGGAAATTGTTAAGTTAAAATCAAGGTATTAAATTATACCGTTTTAACTATTATTTATCAACAAGGATTGGTAATTCCAAGAGTAAAGATTATATTTAAAAGTTAATACAATTTGTTTTAATTTAATGGGAGCCAGTACCAGAAATAATAATTTTTATTTCAAGTTATACAATTCAAAGGTTAATTCACATATACTATATACTATTTATTGTATTTATTTTGTTTTTAATATATCCTTCCAATATCAAAGCTTCTGCTGTAAGTTTCTTAAGATATTTTGATTAAAATATTAAAAATTAATACCAACTACAACATAATTCACAGCAATTTAAACACTTTAAAGTTATCGCTGATGTGTAACAAATAGTATTCTTTTTTATATAATAACTCTAAAATAGTTCACACAACTATTGCGCTTGTCTTATGTTCTCTTAAAATACTATAAAATATTACGTCCCATTGCTTATTAATTAATGTTATACAATAATTATGAATATAATGATTATGTCAGTCATCACTCTTGAGAATTGAGATGCAGAACTCACCACATCGAACGATTCTTTGAACTGGTTGATAAGCCAGAGGGGAATATTTCACCCGAACGAAATAATAATTATTGAAATGAAATCGAGGCACTCGTAAAAGTCCGTCGTTAAATATGGGAACCGAATAAATTTGTGCATGTAGTTATAAATATTTGTGTTGTGCTTTCGAATTAGTATCTCGTGCTCGGAATCACAAAGTAATGAACTTTTCAGCATGTAAGAACTTAAAATTCCCGAATTTACGGCCACTGGTCGATATTATTATTTATGAATGACCCGCGCACACACATGCGGATACACACACACCCGCGCACACTCACCGGCCGCCCATCGATCGGTATCGGAATCGGGATTGGGGATCGGGAAACTGGATCGATAACTCTGCGGTTTGGGGCACTGGAATCTGGCGAGGAACAGCGGCGGGCTGAATTAATTTCGACGGAGGCGCGAACGCGACATGCGCATGCGATAACGACTCCGAAATTGTTAGAGAGCAACTAACACTAAAAAATTAAATTCAATATTTTGTTGTTTAGACAAAGCCCCGGCTGAAACGAAAACTGACGCGAATGCGAACGCGAACGGCGAACACGAACGCGAAGAGAGCCGATCTCGGATCTCCGAGTTCCGATCTCCACACGAGCTCCTCCGCCGAGCACTGGGGGGGAGCCCAAGGGGGACCTCCAAAAGAGAAACACACAAAACATTTTTTTACATAGTATTATTTTGGGTTTTTATGGCCCCGCCGGCGGACAGAAAGAGACACAAAGACGCACAAACAAGTGAACATTCAAATGAATGCGATCTGTGGGATAGCAGGGGCGGGGCCGAATAGGAGGGGGCCTACAGTCCCGTGTCCCAACACAAAGCTCACCGCCAAAGTTCAAGAAATATATATATTTTCTGTGTTTTCTGTTTTGCCTTTTTACATTCGCGTTGCTTCCCTTAATTTTAATTATAACATGCTGCCTGCGACTGCCACTGCGAGTGCGGCCATTTCAAAAGACAGAAACACACACTCGCATATGGGTATGAGAATGACAAACCTACAAATGTCTGTACATGCCATCCACACTATATACTATATCTATATACTATATAGAGTCAAGTATTCGTGCAGTGCCCATTAAGGCCGCTTGAAGGCAAACTTTGCACATCTCACTCACTTTGCGGTTCGCTGGCAAAGCGTCTGTCTGGCCAGCGTTGCGTGAAACCCAAGAAAAACTGGGAAAAGCCACTCGACGCACAAGGAAAAACATTACTAATATCACTTTAAATTGTCCTTTTAATGCTGTCAAATCTATTTTACAGCCTTGCTCCACTGACACAAATGGAAGAGTTGCGAGAAGGTGGCTCAAGAGGCCGGAAACTGGTCATATATTTTGATTTTGAATGTGTTCGAGTGGGATAGGTTAACAGTTATTAAAACAATTTCTTAGAAATAAAATTGTATAAATTAGACACGTTGCATTTTAATATTTAAATGCGAAGTACCTAAATTTTAAAAGTTAATTAAAATTATAAGTGCTTTCACATTTTCTTAAATGTCAAATGATTTTAAGTAATGTATTTTGTGCTGTATGAGTTTTCCCAATCATACCTTCATCAATTTAGGTATTTATAATGTTTGTTAAGGTTTTAAATAGTATCTTAAATCGAAATAATATATGCCTTAAGCGTTAAAGCCTTATGCATCTTTTCTCATATATTCCTAAATAATAATCCAAATAAAATTCTTTTTAGTTCCCATTAATTCGTTTTCTCAGTGCCCTGATGGCCCACTCAGTTGGCCAAAACTCATTTGCATGGAATGGGGAATGGAGGCAGGGCAGTTTAATGGACGACGTTCTGGCCAAATCGTGAGACACCGAAGCAGGCTGATTTGAATGCCAGCTAAATGAAAAGCAGGAAAGGATATGGGAGGCGGATGCTGTCTGCATAAACCTAATCCAAAGGCTAGTTAGTATGCTTAGGTTACTTCTGCAGCTGCTTCTAATGGAAGAAGAAAGTCTATTGGGCTCTCTGATGTGTGTGCAATTTGCTGGGGGGATCGTAAAAACGTCTTCGGCATCCTGATTCGTGCTACCAAAACCCGTTTGGCCGGCTCTCGGGGCTGCCAATCAAAGGCAAACCTGTTTCGCGTCAAGTGCGAAAACAAAAAGCAGCTTTGGAATTGCAACTAAACTGAAAATCAAGTTGAGCTTTAATTAAAAACCTGGAAAATACAATTAAAAATACCCGTCAGTGGCACTGCCAGCAACCTGTGCAATTAACTCCGGCCCCAAAGATACAAGGGGGCAGGGGACGGGACAGCGGCTAAAAGCAAACAAAATTGTAGAAAAGTCTTGGCCAAGTGCTGTGTGTAATTGGCCAGCCAACTGGCAAGTCGAAAAGGCAGAGCCCGGCCAGAGGCTGTATCTGTATCTCGGCTCGCCACTCGGTGTACTGCAAATGTATCTGTATCTGTTTCTGCTGGCCGTGAACAGAAACGCGGACGCTGATCGCCGCCGGACCGAGCAGCACCGGACCCCGCCCCCTTGGCACAGCGTTCCGTGTACCGCCTCCCGCTCGGCGGCCTTGGAGACTGATTGCGATTACCTGCGCGGCCCTGTCAGGCGTTCACAGACGAGGGAAGCGCGTAACGAGCGGCGCAGTAATAAGCGTGTTTCATAAATTGAAAGCTGCCGCTGTCGCCGCAAAACGAAGAAAAAAATTATTAAGGCAAGCAGAAAAATAAGAGAAAAAAATTATTAAGGCAAGCAGAAAAGAAGAAAAAAAAAACGCCATTTAGATTGCAATCTGGAAAGCGTTCGCCTCAAAAATGGCCGTCGCACACACGAAACAAAAACGCGGCCATAAAACGCTTCAAAATTGCGGCTCTGAGCCACAAAAAGCAAAACAGCAGCAACAACAAAAAAGACAAAAGAAGCAGCACACACAAAAAATGCGAGTAATTATTTTTATTAAAGAAAAAAAAAACAGCAGAAAAAAAACTTGAGCAGTCCAACAGTTGCTAACGATGATGATGACCCCTGTCCCTGCCGCTTTCTGTGCTGGTTTAATTAAGCTGGTCACACTCCAAGGGGGCAGCAAAGCAGTCAGAACTGAAGGGGGGGGGAATGCTAATGATGTTACTGAACCCCTGTAAAATCTCCTGAATTCAGAATTCAGAAAAAAAATCAAGCTAATTGGATGGGTCTTTCCAAATGCCTGGATTTTCATTCACATTCTGTTGTATATATGCCGAAGAAATTTTTGATTTTTTGATTTTGTGATGCCTCTATTTTATACACACTAGATCTAACTCATTTTCAAAAAGTATGGCATCCATTTACAAGTCATCCCATTTACCAAACCCATTCCCATTAATTATTGAATTTACCAATTTACCATTAAGCCCTCGAACAAGTCCTGCACATGTTATATTCTATCCATTGATCAGCAGCCACCACCACAGAGAACAAATCCAACTAGAGGAGTGCTTTTAAGACCCTGGAGTGGCCAAAAGTCATGGCACAATTTCGCAGCATCAAGCAACCCATAAATACATACAAAAACAAATATCAATTGGGAAAATGCGGTTGATGGCTCAATCTCCGCTCGGCAAAGCGACCAAATAATTACCCATTTCAGCGGAGGGGAAAACTGCGAAACTATGCGGAATATGCAACTGAAACAACAGCCAATGGCGCGGCAGTGTCGAAAGGAAGTTGAAAGCGAACCGAACACAGAGCTCAGAGCCAAAAGGAGCAGTTGAAATAGTCGTTTTTCATCCATCATAAATAATGTTAAGCGCCACGGCTGAGGGAAAAACATGCACGGTCCATTAACTTTTTGCGGAGCGCGGAGTGGTGCAAAAAGTGGTTGGCAGAGAGAGGTTTGCGGTATGGTGATGGTGATTCTGCAGACCACGTCATCATACAGAGAGAAAAGGGTAGCAGATTTAATAAAATTTATAATGAAAATTAAGATTACACAGAGAGCAGTTGCGCAAGAGAATGTCTTAAGTCTCTTGACAAATGTAGACCAAATTAATTATGGTTTCCATATAATAAAATATTATAAGACCCCAAAAATACTATATTTTATCTGTAATTTTTTTCAAGTGCATTCAGACGACCTCGACATCTATGGGCTGAAATTTGGAAAGCTGCGCAAGATTCGCGGCCCAAGGAAATGTGCCGCTGGCAAAGAGACCACGAAAAACTAGTTGAAAACTCGATTTTTACTTTTTGGCAACATTTTCACGGACTCCAACCGTGTGCGTGTGAGTGTGTGCGTGTTGGGGCAAAGGTTATGCTAAGGTTAAGTGGTTTCTGATTGGAGTCGAAATCGGACTTTTTGCAAGCGTTTCAGCTCCACTGCGCGTCAGCTGGTGAGCAATTTCTTTTATTATTCATATTATTTTAATTACACCCGCCGCCCGCTGCGCTGCTTCCTTTTAATCTTAAGTGCCAATAAAATTAATTGTAAAGAGCTTGAGAAGCCTAGGATTGTGCATTTAGTAACAAAGCGCAGCCCCATTAAAACTGCATCAAAACCGTGTGACTCACACGGCGATCCAGTGAAGTTCAGAGTATCTAAAGGTTAAGTGCACTGCTGAGCTAATGACTCGACGGGAGAACAAACAATATGCTTAAAAATAGCAAAGGAGTGGATGTTAAAATAAATGTTCAATTAATTAAAAAATATAAGCAAGAAATAAATCTTTTCGCTGATTTTAGGTTATTCCGACGGGATATGCTAAGAGGGTAAGTTATAGTACATATATTATACAAATCCTAATTTTTAATTGAGAAAAATGTATTTTTTAAGGCATTGTCACATAATTTATTTAACATTTTACCAATCTTTGTATAGTAATAGTTAGTTTATAATTTAAAATCATGAAGCTTCTGAAAAATGTTTAATTTTTATTTCAAAAATGTTCTGTATTTATATATTTAGTTATTAATTACCTAAAATCAATATTACATGAAAACCCCTTGTCTTAATTACTTGACTGAATTAAGTGCCGCTCTCCTCGAACATTTCAATTTGGCTGAGAGCATTTTCCCTAAAATTTATGCAGTCAGGAAAATGGAAAAGTGCAGCAGCAGCTGCCACAAAAAAATACAATTGCTGCCGCCGTCGGTGACGTCGATGTCAACGTCGCAGCAGCCGCCATGAATGAGCAAACTCACCACTCTCTCGCCAAGCAAACCCACCACAACCGGCCATGCTGAGTGCGAGCGAGACGACGATCGGGCGATCTCAGCGCGCAAGCGAGAGGCAAAACCAATGGCGCCGAAGATGAGCACTGCACTGCCCACTTTGCTGGAGCGAGAGGGAGAACGGAAACCGCAGATGCACTGCGCGAAAAACGCAGAAAACACCGCCGATCTAGGACTAATAAAAAATAAACGCTTTTTAATTGCGGCCGATGAATCAGCGCCGCACAATGCACAATCAAATCAGAGCCCCACGCCTAGTGAAATTATTGCTAATATAAAAAATATATTTTGTGGGCTCATAAAAAGAGCAACCAGAGCCGCTTTATGGGTGTGTCTTGTCCTTAGCGCGGGTGGACGTGGACCCCGGGTCGCCCTGTCTATACGCAAATACAATATTTTAAGGTCTAATTTTTTGACGAGTTTTTAAACGATTGTAAAACTCTTTCCCCGCAAGACACAACGGGCTTTCCTTGCTTTTACGAGTGCGAGGGCCATTCATGTGTTTTGGGCGTCTGAATTATGGGCCAGTCGCGGGATAGCTCCATACGGGCGTACTATATCGTATTGGTGCGGTATAGTATCTTTTGTGGCGGTTTACGGCCCACGGCCCACGGCAGTGTGTGACAAAGCCGGCTAAACTGCGTGGCGTTTATTACGTGAGTTATGACACCTTCGCCAGCCATTCTGGCACTGGCACTGGCATTCCCAGCCATTCTGGGCCACAGACAAAACTATAGCCATCAACAATGGCCAAATTAATTGCGAAACAATAAAAGCCGCACTGAATACACTGAATATACTGCATAGAAATGAGCGAATTCCGAATGGAATCCGCATCGTCAGGTAGCCGTCGTAAAAATGCCAATTACTAAAATCACAACAAATCATAAAAGTTTTTTAATTGCAAACAGAGCGGCGGCTGCGACTGCGGCTTTTGGCATTTCCCATTTGCCGTGCCGGCCCATCAATCAGTCAGCCAGGCAGCCAGTCGGGCAATCAATCAATCAATCTGCACGAAAGCCGCAAAAAGTTTATTTAATAAGCAATTCGAAATGAATAAATTTGAGTGCAGCTCTGAGAGAATGTATGTATATTATTTGGGCGAATACGACTACTTTTATTGGGCCCAATTCATTCATTGCGATCGGAAAGGAGTGGTGGGGAGCTCCGCAATCCAGGTGAGGTGCTAACAAGGCTCTTTATGCCAACCCATAAATACACTTGTTCTACGCTCTCACATGCACGAACATATTGTAAAACAATTATCACCTGTTGCAAATTATTCGGATTTTATGCCCTCGCCGCGTAATATCAGTGGCTGTTCTGGAGTCTCCATACCCCGGACCCCCTTGCCCCATTGCAGTCGCTCATAAATACTGCAGAGACATCATAAAAATGTTTGAAGCACCGCCGACAACAACATCAGCAACAACACAACAGCCAGCCCCATAAATCCTGATTATGGTCTCTGGATTTATTGCACGTGGCGAGCTGCCCAAAACGCCGATCGCCCTTCTGGATTTTTTTTTTGTTATTTGTATTTTTGATTGCTAGCTGTTTGTAGGTACAAATGTTCTCCTGCATCTGAGGGAGAAATGCAGCCAAACAAATCGAATTCGATTAAAGAACATGATATGGCAAAAAGTTCTTAAGGTTTAACTCTAGTGAACATTAGATAGAGGAACTTTATAATAATTATGTTGTTATATTTCTGATTTTCCTTCGAGAGGAGATCAAGACCGTAAATCACCTGCCAAGTTCCGCTGACAATCAGAGAAACATTTATTTACCAATTTATTTACATTCAATCATTGGCTGCGTTTTCATTGCAGCCATAGACTCAATAAACAAACGTGTTTCTTTGTCTGAAAGTCTTGTAAATAAAGTCGAACCGTGTTTATGGAAACATTTCTGGGCAAATAAACAGGACGACCAGGGTGCTGAATGCAAATGAACCGATTTAATGTCTCTGGCGTTTTTGGCCAAAAGTCCGTCGTGTTTACTTCGCTGCAGTTTGTTCACCTCCCGAAACTGCTTCTGTCCGGCCAAAAATTTCACAATTATTCTGGAAATAAAGAGAGACGAAAAAATGCCTGAAGAAAAGCCAAACAAAGCCAAAAGAAAACCCGTCAGGCGGACTAATCAGGCAACCAACGGACTGGGGCCAAATAAAAAGTGACACTTTTATAGGGCACTTTGGAATGCACAGCCCCAGCGGGTCGTCCGAGACTCTATGGACTATGGTCCACAGTCTATGGTCGAGCATAACCAGTCGGACGGGCCTCTGCATTTGCATTGGCATTTGCATATGCCTCCGTATATATAATTTACATATGCATCGGCATCGGCATCGGCATCTGCCAGATGCAGGCCCAACATCCGTGGCTAACGAGGCGGAGACGCATTGTCGTCGGACAGAATGTAAAATGATTTTATGGATCCACAGAGCCAGTGTACAGAGACAGGGAAGGAGGCTAAACTTTGAAGAACAGAATTTTGGATACCCTGGCTGGTGATTATGGGAAAAAGACACCAAAGTTCTGACAGGAATACAAAACAAAAACTTTACATATAATTCTTCAAAATGATCTCATACAAATGTATTTAATTCATGTGCAAAGATAAAGAACTATACAGAGCTTTTCCTATATTATATAAATTCTAAAAATGAACGTTTCTTTTTAGTACCATACTTACAATGTATCTGCAAAACTATCTAGAATAGACTTATATACAGACAAGTCATAGAAATATGCTTCATTTTGATGCCAACCCAAGATACATATCTCTCTTAAAGAACTAAAAGTATTACAAAACTTTAGAAATCCATGAAAAACACCCTCTGCAATGGTAATGGAATTGTCCACGGCCACCCTGCGAACCGTAATGGAAGCGTGAATTTCGGGAGCGAGAGAGCATCTTTGCCAGAATTAGGGCACGGCCTGCACGCGCACCAAATCAAAATATGTATTTGTATATTTATACAACAGAAATGTCAAGCCCCCGCCTTTAGCTCCCCGTCGAGCTCTATTTGCGTCCAGTTAACGCGCCGGAGCCATAAAAAGGAAAGCCGTCCGTGCGTCGGTACAACTCTTGCCGAGAGCTGAGATTCAAATTTTCCGTTTAGCATCCCGGTTTCCCTTACACAATTCGTTTTATGATTTTATTGCATTTACGCATATTGCCCTCCGATGTCGTTGTCGATGCCGATGCCCAACTGATTTATGGTGGCGACGGTTGGACGAACCAAGAGAACCCTTTTCGCCCTTATTCTTTGCTCCGATTTCAGTCCCGAAAATGTTCCATTCTTGGCATATTCAAAACTCAAACAAAGGCGAAGAGACCGTGAACAATGAAATTAGAGCAACACATTGAGGGTGACTGGAGATATGCTAGGAGCAGGAGCAGGGGCTAGAGATACAGGACTATACACACAAAGGGATTGTTTGCGTTTCGGGCTCGCTTATGTAACTTTCTAAAATATTCTCCCACTGCTTTACTTCTGAGGATTTTCGGAGGCAGTTTCAGTTGTAAATTACACTGCAAAAGGAGTGGAAGGTCTTGGGGGTATTTTGTTTATTTATCAAATCAGGGAAACTCTGTTTCAAAATCAGAGTTTATTTTATAAAGAAGCGATCGCCTTAAAGCTAACTTTAATTTTGTACAAATACATTTAAGTCCTATTTATATAGTAAAATGATTAATTTTGGCATATAAAATTTAAAGTATTATCCATAATTTAAAATTTAAATATTGAGAGCTACATCCCACTCTATCAATATTTTTTTGTTTGTTTCGATTTTGGTGAGCTCATCAAAACTAAGTGCCAACTAATAACTAAGAATAACAAAACAACTTCAAATGCCATCATCTAACCAAGAGCATGAAAAAGTTTAAAGAAAAGATAACGAAATATAAAACCACCTCGAAGGCGCATAAAAAATCCAACGAAAATGCTGGACAAGATGGGATCGAGATGGAATGGGGATGGACCTGGGCCTGGCGGTCCAAGCGGAGTGGCTGCCCAACCTTCATGCCTATAAATCCATCGAAATAATGGATCGGATAAGAGGCGCGCATTCGAGATGAGTTCCAGTCTCCGCGCCGTCAAGTGGGTTGAGTGCCCACACGATGGCCATTCCCATTCCCGTTTCCAATGCCCGAGATACAGATAGGATGGCTACACGGAACAAAAAAGGGTTTGACTAAAAAATAAATAAGCTAAAAATCTAATGGATATTCTTTTGTTTTTCTAAGTATTTCTTTACTTTAATAACAAAATATTATATCCTTAAAAATAAGCATAGTTTATTCTTCTTAAAATCCTAAGTTTTCCATATTGTTTATCTTTATTTTCAGTGTTAGTGAAGAGACTAGTTGGGACCCTCTTTCAATCAGGCCATCGTGGCTGAGCTGAGCAGGCACTGAGCCGCCACAACGAATTGAACGGCGAGGAGGGACCGCAAATGGGGGCAGGCATCGCCATCGCTGGTCGGCTAGCTGGAGGCAGTATCCCAGTATTCGTATCTGAGTATCTGTATCTCTCGGATACACTTGGCTTGGCCTGGTCTGGGAACGGTTCAACGAACCGCCGCTTTGGCAGCCGCATGCGAAACATGTGCAACGGAAATGGCAGCGACAACCCGAGATAGGAAAATGGAAAACGGCAACAACTACACAACTATGGCGAAAGTGGCTTTTAACCCCTGCTTGGCAAACTGAGCCATATGCCGCCATACCGGGATCGACTCACCACCAAATACCTAAATCCTCGAGTCCACAAATCCAGAAATCCACCCGGCTCAACCTCATTTCGCTGCTCATCAAAAATTCCAAATACGTTTCAAATTTAATATGTGCATTTATCTCAGACCCCGACAGTTGGCAGTTTCCCCACTGATTGCGAGCGGTATTCTCCACTCCTTTACTCTCCTTTATGGGGCTTAAATATGTATAACCCCTGGGCGCCCCGTACGTGTGCGCGTTGGTGTTGATGTCAGTGCACTGCGAAAAACTAAATTGAATATATTTTAAAGAATTTCTGAAGGGTTTCAGCGTTTAATAAAATGTTGACAATGGAGTCATTGAATAAATGTGCTATTTTCTGGTAAAGGTTTAAAGGTTATAAGTTTAAACTGTAAACCAATTATTCAAAAGAATATTTTGATCAAGTTCCTAAAATGCTCTCTTTGTAATTTTAAAATAATTTAAAAAATATTATTTTGAGTGAGAATATTTTTATGGAATCTGATTTATTGGAAACCAATAAACAAATCTACCTTCTTATTACCTAATTACTTTGCCTTAAATAATTATTCTTCTTACTAAACCATAAATTAAATAAATAAATAAACCCAGTGAACATTTAAATTCTTCATATATTTTGTCCTGTGTATAATTTTTCGACTAAAAATTCACGCCCAGCGTTATTCTATCAACACCTCCGCATTGTTGTTGTAGTTACCCCGCGCAGCCATTCCCATTCCCTTCCTCCATAATCCCGCTCCACCAAAAAAAGCGATGGCGGCGAACTCGCATACAAAATGAGATTTGTGGACGGAGTTTGGGTCCCGGGATTTGCCGGCGTGAGAGGGGGGAGCAGGGATTACGTCTAAGTCCCGGACCCAAACTCACGTGTCAGCTGCGTGGCTGTACGTGAATGCATAAATATATATTTCATAAATACATACTACCCATATCCCTCAGTTCTGTGCATATTATATTATTTAATGCTTTCAGGTGCATTTTAAAAACTCATTATTTGAGTAGCTAATACTCATATTCTCCTCTTGATTGAGTAATTGAATGAGAAAGTCATTAAAAGATGAAGTGCCTTTAAACATGATGGATGGCCTATTAATATGACTGTGATTTAAAGCTGTCTAAATGAATACAAATTAATGGCAGATATCAATGAAAAATAATGTTTATGTTTTAACAAACTATTTATTCTTTTAGTTATTCTACATGTTTAAGATGTGTGAATAATAAACCACGCACTCTCTTTAATGCTATTAAAAAATATACATATACTCATAAATTAACAAGGATTTGTTGTTACAGACAGTTATGGCCAATCATTTTGTTTATTCTTTATTTACATCACTCTATTTTCCAATTCAAATAAAACCTTCCATATTCAAGAAAGAAAAAACTATTTTTTCGTTATTTATAAGCAGAGAGAAGAAGGGCAGCAGTTCACATAAAAAGCGATTGAAAAAGCGATTGTGCAAAACATAAAATAGTTCCCATGATCTCGCAGACGCTTGTAAAATATTGAAATATATTTTTGGTTCGTTCTCATTCATCTGCTGTGTGGGCGGCAGAACTTAAAGTGATTTTTTCCCCTTCACATTTTGGCGAATGCCGATGAGCCTTGATTTCAATATTGTTTCTTGGCATTTTGAGTGCCGCCGGCAAGCGAAAATCAAAAACCAAAAACCGAAATCTTAAAACCGAACAAAGGCCGAAAAAGAAACAGAATTATAGTTCGTGTAATGAAGTTATTACGAGTCTTAATGTTGAAATTTATGCGCGGCCATTAAAAATCGAAAGACACGTTTTTCGAATATTTTAGCTTTAGCCGTCGCTGTTGCCGTCGCATAAATTAGGCGACGTGACTTGTTTGCGCCGCCCGATAACGAACCCGCTTCGGGTACTCCTCTATATCCCCGTGGGCAGCGACGGCGACAAAGGGGGTGTGGCCGATATCGGCCATAACATCGCCATGGCTCTCCGGCCGAAGAATTTACAATGCAAATTCTGGGCTCGACTTAATCGAAATGCGCGCAAAATGGACTTGAAGATGACAAGATCGGGTTGCAGTGCCAATCTTTCTTCCCAGTGATGCCAAAAGGATTCGAAAATATATCTTTTAAATATCAGAAAACATTATTAAGATACTCTTCGTAGTTGAAATTGATTTAAAAATATTAAAATGCGAATCATAAATCAAAAAAAAATATTATTCGAAATTAAATTAAGCCCAAATAGTTAAATTTAAAATAAATACCTCTTAAGATATTTTTTTTTGGCAGCCTTTATAATATATTTTTCTTATAAAAAATATAAAAAATTGGCATCTCTGATCTTCGTGAAGCGGTTTGTGCAAGCTTTCGCGAGGTGAACTTTGTTGCAGGTTGGCGGAACATATTAATTGCATTTTATTGGCCTGCGACTGCCGAGTGACTCGCAGACTGCGATTCCGCCGACTGCGGCTGCTTGCAATTTAATAACGCGCATTAAAATCACAGATTTATAGCTACACGCAATCCGATTTCACGACTTGAAGAGCGAACTCGACTTGGAAACCGCATATTCGCCCTCGGCTTGGGTGCTCCTCTAGCTCCTCTTGGCGTGCTGCATATGGATGAGTTTCCGCCGCTTTTCCAGGCAACCTCCCCCCTTTTAGCCGTCAGCCCCAGCTGTCGAGGGGTTAGAGAGGCCATTAAACAAACGCCAAGATAATTAAAATATCTGAAAGGCCTTCGTCTTCGGGAAATTCCTCGCCAAATTTCATTAAACATTTTAATTGCCGCCATTTTGTGCCTCTGCAACTTTTGTTTCAAATTATTCGCATTCCAGTTCCAATTCCCCGAAAACGAAATACAATTTCGGAACCCTTTTCCCAGTCCCCAAGCAGATGTGGCGGCGGCGTGGTCCCTTTTCGTAATCACTTTGGCACGCAACCCACCCAAAGGACCTCCCAGTCGCCCACTCGCCCATCCCCGTTCCGAGCCACTTCCACTTCCACCTCCTCGTCCACATCCGCATCCAGGCATTTGGCCGATTCCAATTCCGATACCCCACAGAAATATTCTGGCCCCGGCAAACACGCAATTTTAAAACAAGCCTCACGCATCTCCCGACCACACGGACACACCCCATCGACAAGGGTTCGGTTCGTCCTGACGGAACGGAGGTTTGAGTACACCGAAAAACAAAATAAAAAACATTTTAAACTTCAACATTTGAAGTAAAACGTACTTCTTTTAATAAGTCAAATGTGCTACATTTTAAATTTAAATTAAACAATTGATTAATCTGATGAATCCTTTTCACTTTCCTCAATTTTATTTAAAACTTTTAAATCTCCCATAAAAGTTATTTAAAAGCATTTCAAAACAACCCATTCTTTCTCCCTCTGTAATGGGCTTTGAGTGCAAAATGGCCCAAGGACTCCCTCCACCATTTTCGTCCTGATTTCGCTGTGTCGCTGTTGTTGTCGCGCTTCCCCCGTTCGATTGCGTAACTTTCGGTTGGCGGAGCGAAGTAAATGTGTAATTTCCCCAGCCGCCGCACTCTAAATTTAGTTAATGAACGTTGCTTGCCGCTGCTGCGACGCTGCAGGAAGAGCCGGAAAAGCAGGGAAAACAGTCCCTGGTCTCTGGGCCCTGGACCCAAGCCCGGAAAACAGCCCCCCAAACATTTCCACTGCCATTTCCATGGATACACACTCGCACACTCGGAGGAAAGACTCACGCACGCACATTTTTGAAAGTAAACAAAATTAGACATGATTATGTTTGTGCCCGGGGACATAAAATAAATTGGCTCCCAACTAATCCCGGCGAGCACGTGGAGCAGCCTTAGTCGTCCTCCTTGGGTTCTAAGAGGATATCTGGATCGGGCGGAGGGGAAATGCCAAAAGTTTCCGGCCTGGCCCGAAATCAAGATACAAACAAGTTGAAAATCACAAAGAGATAAAAAAGAATAAAACGAATAAAATTGAAGTTCCAAAGAAAAGATTAAAAAGCAAAGCCTTGAGCTCTGAAGAAATTATATTCAAAAGGACTCGGAAATCGGGCTATGGAACCAGAGCTTTTCTTCAGTTGGGAAGCTAGATTAAAAATATATTAAAATTCCCTTCTTAATGTGTACTGCAACAATTTATACTTTTAGTTATTTTATTAAAGCTTCGTAATTATAAAATTCTATTTAAAAAGCTTTAAACTATTTTTAAACGATGAAAAAAATCAGAGTCATTAGTTTGACGATGCAATAAAAATAAATGGTAAGCTCTCAATGGCCAAATAAATGCTCGCTAAGTGTTTAAGTATCTATAAAAATAATTAGAGTGTATAATATACATTTAACAGTGAATAGTATTTTTATTATTAATAAATTCAATTGTGCTTTAATAATTTTAAATAACTAAAATTATGCAGTTAGTAAAATCATGACTTTGATATTGCAACAAAGTTAATTGTCTTTAATACAAGTTTAAAAGGGGAAAATATATTATACGTAAAATACAAAAACAAATGCGTTGCTGGGATCTAACAAATATTATTTGTATATATTTCGAAAGCCAAATATATATATTTTCTTGACAAACTTAGGCCAAAGGTGTGTTCCATATGCATATACATAGCTCTATAAATATTCATGTGTATGTTTTAAGAACCCATCTGGCGGTGAAGAGAAGCCAATTTAATTTGGGACAGTAACGGGGAGCCTCGGCTGGCGCACAAATAAGTGTCGATAATAATGTGGAAGAGCTGTTCAGGGTCGGCGGAGACCATACACAGAGACAAAAAGAACTCACTTCAATTATAGGCTATTTTTGAAAATTAAAAATCTTACTTATGTAAAACTCAATAGATTTTTTAATTTAAATCGAGATATTTTCGAAATACTTTTAGCTAGTTCTAAAAACATCACTTTATTTATTTTCTGTGTAGACAACCATATGGAACCCGGTCTGGTTCTGTTCCCGGCGGAAGTCGCATTCTAAAATGTGGCCTGACTACCAGGCAAATGTGGAGCAAATGTTGGCGATTCTGTCATTTCCACGGAACTGAGAACTGAGAGCTGGCAACTAAGAACTGGGAACTGGGCAGCTTGTAGCCGCATTTTCGTTTTCCCTGGGAACTCAGTTGGCGGTAAATGGAAATGGAAATGGATATGGAAATATTCGCGATCGCCACGCTCGACAACTTCTCGGAAGACGAATTCATCTGTACGTGGTGCCCTGCCAGTTTAGTTTCCCTTTTTTCAGCCGAGTGCTCCCACTGCTAGTTCCCCTCCATCCCCATTCCCATTGCCAGTCGCTTGTAGATACATGCTTGGGTGACTCTGGCTTCCTTCCATCGCCAGTGGAAAACACAATTCCAAAGGCAGGGGACAACGGCACGTCCCGCGGGGACCCAGGAGGCAGCTCTCGAACAATTGCACTCGAAATTGTCCAGAGATAAAACCAGGCAACTAGCGGCTGTTGTTGTCAAGCGGCGGTGACTCCACCCCCGCATGTCTGCTTTCATCTCCATCTCCCATCTGTCTTCCATTTTACTCCATAAATAGGACAAGTCTAGAGTGTCTTTTATCAGGAGATGCTTCAGAAATAAAACAAGAATGCTGCAAACGCATCTTGAGTGGAACAATCAAGGAGTTAAACGAATAAACTCATATAAATATTTAATCAATTATACAACTGTCAACTCTATTATAATTAAAATAAGTATTTGAGATATGGAAAGATCATAAATCAAGACTTTGGTCTTTATATAATTGATGTTTTCTGGGAGGTAACATAATCTAAAAATTTTCTGAATTTCGCTATATTCCGGGAAAGGTCAATAGATTATCAAATATTGAAATATTTCTCTTGAGAGCTTTACCAATGTCTTAATTTATATAGTTTTATGTGTAAACATGCATATGACAGTCACTCGGAAGATTAAATTTGAAATATTAATTACTTTGACACTAAACAAGTATAGCCCCGCCATATAAAATAAATCTATCCTTAAAATACAGCCTTCATAGTTTCCTTTATGTGTAAAAATCATCTTTTAAGCGTATGTGAAATTTAAGAAGGATTTGAAATCACCGATTCGGAGTGATTAGGATAATTCCGAATTTGGAATTATCCATTTTTCAGTGCCGCGCTCTTTCGGCCGATTCGGCGCACTAACAGGCTTCCATTTCACAAACCAAGGTACACACACACTGCCCCCTGTCGGGGAGGACCCGAACTACCAGCATGTTAACTGCTTTTTGAACCGCATCGTTGCTCTCTTCGAAAAACGCATCTTATGACTTATACGCACGCTTCGAGAGTCAAATTTTAATCTTATATTTTATATAAATAAAAAAAAAACAACGCTTAAATGAAAACTAAAATATAATAAATATATTACAACTTAAGAACTAGGTCCATTTCTTTGGGGATCTATATCCGTTTGTTTTTAATATTATTATAAAATTTTTATATAGATATTTTGATTGGTAAATTTGAGAGAGATGAATTTTTAAATATTTAATAAAAAAAACAAAACACATTAAAAAAAAAAAAAAACTTGTTTGTTAGTTTTTTTATTTTTAAATTGGGGATCCAGCTTTTTCTGCTCAGAAAGAAATGGCATCCTAGTCTCAGCTTCCCAGGCAGCCAAAACAGGTTGACTAGGCTCTCTCGCTTGTACTCTCTCGCTCTCCGTCGGTACCTTTCCGATATTGCTGTCTCTCTCTCTCTCTCTCACTAAGCCTGGCCCAGCCCAATGGCTACGCAGCACTCACACTTACACACACACACTCTCCATGGAGCAGAGCATCATGGCCGCCTGTACCGTTCGCGTGAGAGATTGGTCATTATGGCCGACGCGGGCTGTATACTATTTTATATATTTTATAGTACGCATGTCGAAGGAGCGAGTTCGGGTCTCGGGGCTCCTTTAAACCCGCTTTTCATGGCGTTTTAATAAACTGCAGGTTTATGAGGAGCAGCTAGCCAACTAGACCGTAAAAACCGCAGTCGGCCGCCTCGCCGCGATTAAGAATATTTATGAAATTATAGCCGCAATTACGTTGCGGCAAAGGTGAGAGGTAAGAGGTGAGCTATGAGGTGCCAAAACCACACGCAACTTCGATGCCCGTTCGCCGTTTGATGGCTGATGACTGTGACTGGCGCTAATGACTTTAGTGCCTCCCATAAATCCACACAAACGGAGCGGCATTCATTGAGTGGTTGCGCTATTAAGTGCGCCATCAACGATGGCGCTCAATTGAGGAGAGGAGATTCCATCATAAAACGAGGCCAGCCAGTAGAACTCTTTGGAGGAGCAGGAGGGCGGCCGCGGGCAGAGTCCTTGGCCCGGCAGGCCACGGAATATAAAGAAATGGAATGCACTTAACACCTGATCGGTAATGAAGCGTGCACGGTAGCAATGTGTGCTGGGTGCTAAATCTGGATTGTATTTTTAGGCATTATCCCATTATCCGGAATTTAACCGAAATACTCGCTCCACAAACTACCGACTTGGTTGGACCGATCATAAACATAATTGACGCAATCGAACACGTGAGCCATTGTAAAAATAATAAACACAATCTCACAGTTTAATACAGTTTTATACGAATGGGTTTATAAACTTTATATGGATTTAAGGATCATTGTTAAATTTATGTAATACAATCAAGACAAATAGTTTTAGTTAAAAAATATTATGTCTCAAGAAGACCCTACAGCTTTATGTAAATGTACTTCTTTAGATACATGCGACACTTAAATTGTTTATAGCTAAAAATCCATAAGTTTTGTTTCTAATAAAAAGAATGTCTATTGCCAAACTAAGTTTAAATGACTCAGGAGGATTAAACTATATTTCTAAGATTTTTTTTAATCAGTTTGCTATGTTTAATATATAATAAACCTTACTTTTTAGGACAACACATTTATTACGTATACGACACGGTTAATTACATTTTTTTAATATTTTGAAATCCTGCGAGCAATCTTTGAGTTTTTAATTATTTTAATTGCATTGCTAATACGTTAGCAAATGTTTTTGACTTTGACCACTTTTGATTTTTTGATTTTTTGATTTTTTGTTCAAAAAATCAATTAATTTAATTTTAAAATAATTGTTATTAGCCAAATAAAAGAAAATCTTTACTGATATCTGAATTCACCTACTCTGCATTCAAACACTCTGCATTCTGCCAACGGCCTGCTACCCTTCCGCTATTTTAATAACTCAACAACTAGTTGGAATTCCTTTTCCGATTTGCCACGGTAATTACAGAATATGCAACTCGGTCTCTTAGACTGCGCGTACAACCTTGAGGTCTTGACACCTTTTTTCTGGATGGCCTTGGGCGCCGGAAATGAGTATTCAAATTGGACACACCGCTCACTATTCGAGATATTTTTCTGGCAAGGACATGGAGAGTTGAGTCGGGGCACTTACGTGATTTTTAAGGTGTATTTTCGCGGTTTGAGGTCAGTGAAGTGCCGGCGGCTTGCTGTGGTTTGCGTCTATTTCCAACCTCATTTTCACTCTCGCCGCGCACTTTTCGGTGGTCTAATTTACACTTTTAATTGCAAAGGGAGGCTTTGATTGGCAATCGCGAGGGGAGCTTAATAACTTGGCTGTTTGCTTATTGATTTGCTGGCCTTGTTTTTGTTGTGGTTTTCGGCTATAGGTCCTCGGTTTTCGGGTTTGTTACTCTGGCGATTGCTCCGCGCGCTGCGATCCGCTCTACACTAACAAGAAGTTTACGACCAAATGCCATAAAATGCGATGTAAAAAGTCGACGAGGCTGGAAAATGTGTTTTCCGTTTTCTTCCCCTGTCCCCATCTTCGCTTGGTCCGAGCGCCCGTCTCGCTCGCACACGTGCGCATGCCCCAGCTCTCCATGGCTCCGTCTCTTTCTGCCCGCATATGTATCTGTTGGTGCGCCTGCCATGTGTATCTGTATCTTTTGCCGTTGTGTATCTCTAAAATAAAATAAAACTACCCCTCGGCTTTTCTCCACCTCCATTCCCATTCGCAGCCATTTATTGCTCTCTCGCTTTGTCTCCTCTTCTCTGCTATTCTCTTTTCAGAAACCAAAGAAGAATGGGAAGAACTACAAGAATTTCTAATCAGCAAACGCTTTTAGCCTTTTAAATGCTCTGAAAAAAAGAGAACAGAAACCAGCCTGGCATTGTTTCGTACAGACAGAGCCTTTGGATGCTCTTTTGCTATTTGAAATTACGATTGCCGACTCACGATTCTCTGGGGAAACTCTGCAATTGCAAATGTACTTGTGGCCATTCGAATGCCCAAAGACTTTGATCATAAAAGGAGTAGCTGTTCATTTTAATTAAATATACCTTAGAGGAATGAAAGTGCACTGCTTGGTTATTTTTGTTTTAATTACAAAAAATCGTAAAGTTTAAAAATAATACTATTTTAATTCAAAATTAGTTTAATTTCTTCATGCGCTTGATGTTATTATGGAAATAATGTTAGTAAAATATAAAACACACTTAATTTTATTATTAGCAACTAAAAAAACCAACTGAAATGAAAAGTTGGTGATTGTATCTATTATATTAAAATGAATTCCTTGAGTACTTTTTAAATTATAAAAATAATTCAAAAGAAATATAAAATAAGATACGAAGAAGAAGGCATATCAGGGAACTATTTAATATAAATTAACTTTAAGTTATGTAACAAATATAAACAAAAAATGAAGACAAACATTTAGAGTAAAATATTGTGTTTGAAATAATGCATTCTTTTAGGGAATACCTTTATTCCATTCCCCAGCAAACCTATTTTTAATTAACCTTAACACGATTATATCGTCTGCTGCTGTTTGGCTAAACATGATTAATGAGAAAACCATGTCACTCTCGGCCCACAAGGAAGGCAAACAAAAGCCCTTCTTAGTTTAGGGTTTAATTTTAGTCAACACAAACACGTGTGTGTTACTTTTTGACCCCTCACTCACATATACTATACATATATTGCGAGATGGTGTAACTTTTGGGACTCGTAGGCAACTTTATTTCCGTAGAATGCTAATGCAGATTCCGTTCCAACGCTCGGGGGTTGCGATTTTAATGGGCTTTTCCCCCACTCTCTGGCTTTCCTTTCCGGTTTTACGAGCCACGGAAGCGAAAGAGGAAGCAGCAGAAGCATCACCCCCAAAAAAAGGCCCAAAATCCCCAAACGAAGCCCAAACACCCCGAAACCTTTTACGAGCTTAATTCGTTTGCCACCCCCAAAAATGTTGGGGGTTGTCAGCGCCATTTGCAAAGGCAAAGGCAGAGGTATCGGCATCCCAACCAACACAACCCAACCCCCAGCGGAGGAACAGAGCAGAGCAGAGACCCATTATAATTTTACAAAATCCGAAAGTTAATCATACAGAAGGCCCCAGGCTTGGCATCTTTCCGGGACTAGAGTCCTGCACAGAGAAAAAGTACTTTGAAGAACTAAAATCTACAGTTTGTAACAAAATTCGCCGACATTTTCAAAATTTCATATTTAATTGAATAAGCCTTTACCTACTACGATTTTATTTCAGATCTTTGACTGGAAAAAACTTACTGCAGTACTAAAATTTTAGTTTTCCTTTATTTTTTGTAACGTTTAATTTAAAAGCACTATTACTTGAAATTTTCTTACAAGTGTAATGGACTTTTGCTACTGAAACTGCGCAATGCGACTCATGTTGTCGGGCCGTAAAATCCGGTCAAAATCCAACTGCTGTTCAAAGTTTTGGGGCTTTGAATTTTAGCAGGACTTGGTTGGGGATACGACTGTGAATCTGTTTGCATTACTTTTCTCGGCAATTAAAAATGCCAAATGCCCCGCAATCGGACACTGGACTGCAGGGGGGAGACGCATTCTTTATGATTCAATTTATCTTTTTATCAATTTGCCGGTCACTCATCGTTGCTCGCTGGTCGGTGGTCGGTGGTCTTGGTTGGACATCCAATTCCCATTTAACGAGTACTTAATTTGAGCAAGTGTTTGCTTGGCTGTAAATATTTATGGCCATCGTATGTGCTCATTTCGCTCACTCGCTGCTCTCTGGCTCCCTGGTCCGCCTTCGCGCTATCTCTCTGACTGTGGAGCGTTCCATAACTTTATTGTTTTATTGGCATTATTATGCATTATTTTTATTGAGATAGTCGTAAATGGGCGAGCACCCGACTGCAATTAGCTAAGCGCTCTGGCCCGCCTAATTAGACGCTGGCCCAGTGGCATGTGGTCCCCAAATCGATCGAATGTCAGGCAATCAAAATAATGGCATTATGGCCTCCGATGACGGGCCGCCGAGCGGAACGAGCTCAGCCTATGGAAAGAACGGGCCTTTGGAATTAACTTCTTTTTGGGGCCCAAATTGGGCAATGAAGTGGAAAATTAAGGAAAGTGTCACTATTTGATTAAGTCGAACGACAGGAGTATTAAATGTTCCTAAACAATTTACTTCAGGTTGTAGGCTAAACTTCTGTAAAAGCGATTTTTTGTAGAGAATAAGAAGGTAAATATCTTTTCTGTGGGTAGCCAAGGCTATATTTGATAAGTTGTTTTGTATGTTTTAATAGTCTGAATTAAGCTTAAAGATAATATCCAGAAAGGTAAAATTAATGGATGACATCATTTTTTTGTATAAGGTATAAGGTATTCCAAATACAGAAACGTCTTTTCTAGATTTCAAATGACTACTTGTTTATGTAAGCTAGAGATAATACAAGAATAAATATATAAATGAATAGTAAAGATAAAGATTAAAAGACGATCGAAAAAATAAGGCTAAAAATATTTTTATGACAATAAATATTCTAATCACATTTAAATTGCCTTCCTAAATAAATTTAAAAAACCTTACTCTTATTAAAATATTACTTTTCATTATATTTTTGCCCTATGTATTTATGATTTAAAAAACAAAGCTTATAAATGTTGTACTAAGTCAATATTGAATACATTAGCATTTTACATTCCAACATTTTTCGTTTTTAAGCTGTGTTTATTGTCTACTGTTATTGTTTACTGTTACTGTTGTATTTAACATCAAATTAATAAACATATTTACTGCAACTTTAGGCTTTTTTTAGTTTTTTTATGAAAACACAAATAGAGAGCACAACACATTTAATTATTGATTATAAAGACAACATTTGTAGACCGAAGAAATCTCTTACCGTCATAAAAATAAGTCACAATCTGCTGTTAAAAATTTTAAAATTTGTTTTCTGTGATTTGCCAGCGGAGTTTCTTCATTTTTTGCACTAGGAATAATTTGTGTATTTGTTTATTTTTAACTGCAGTCAAATTGTTTCACTTAACTTGTTAAAACTGAATTAAAAATCCAGCAGATCCATTAAATAACCACCTGGACATTTAGAGTCAAAGTCAATTATCTCCGGTAATTTGAACTTTTTGCTCGCGATGCTCGATCGCGAAGGGGTAATTGCGCCAGATTAATCCGAATCGGATCGGGACTGGGACTAACTCGAGTTCGATTCTAGTGCTTTATGGCTGACACTCCGCGGTTTTAATTTCGACTTTATGCGGCGATGATGACGACGACAATGACGACTCGCGGTACTAAAACTCCATTGTAAAGTGGTAAATACTCGGGCGGCGCACCGTAAAAAACTCCAAGCGCCAAAACCAGAACAACAGCATTAAAGCGGTATACACACACACGCGAGCCGATGGCCACACAGAAACTCTCGGGCGCGCCTGTATTGGTGGCCGGGCGAGTGTGTGCGTGCGTGTGCGAGAGTGAGGCAAATACGAAATCACCACTTTGCACGAGTGAGCGAGTGGAAATCTCTTGGCTTTCGGCAGGCAGGCTCACTCGCCAGCTCTCCCCTTTGCATCTCGTAAAAAATTGAAAATTCGAACCCAGCTGAGGTTGACGTGGCAGCCTGCGATGGGGGAATGGAAATGGAAATTGGAATTGGTAATGGAAATGGGAAAATCTGCAGAAGAAAGCCCCCAAAACCACATAGCACCTTACAATCAAATCGATAAAGCCGAACGTTGCCTTTCTACGTGCCAAAAACTTTCGGAAATGTCCGAAATGAAAGATGGATTAAGTCCCTCTTACCAATAAAAGTAAATTTCAATTGAAGCCTGATTTTCAATAACTCCAATAGTGCATAAATCAAAATATTATATATTAAAAGGGGTTGTCAGATAGATAACAGTGAATGACTTTCAATCACATAAGAGTTTATAATGATTAATAATAGTAAATTATGACAATAATAGTTATAAAGAAATATTATTAAGACACCTGCACAGCATAAATTTAACTATTAAAATTTATTTACCTTTGAAATTCTTAATCTTTACTGGTGTTTATATTGCAAAAACCTTTGGGTTTAAAAGAAATAAAACCCAAGTTCCTACGCAATTTCTGACGTTTTTAAACTGAAAATAATTTTAAAAATCTGTAGTAATCTAATTTAAATGGAATTCAACTTGGGAACAAGTTGAGTTAAGTTCAGAAACAATTTCCACGATCCATTTGTGTTTACTGAAAGCCAAATTACGAGCCCATAATTTACGATCCGAGTCAGTGAGCTTGAAAATATTTTGCAATTTGCCGAAATTGTCCTCTGTCGTCTGCGTTGCGTCCTTGCCAATAATTTGATATTTTCCTTTAGGGCGGGCAAATAAAACTCCCCCTGCGAATGCGGGCAGTCGTCAGCCATCTTGAAAGGACATTTTCCGTTGGGGAGGACTGACTGACTACTGTGTGGTGTCGTGTCCTCGCCGGCAAAAGGACGGCTGCTAATCGGAGCGGGCGAGAGGCGATACATTTAGGAAATTGTGCACCATTTCGGAATTTCGCAGTCCAAAAAAAAAGAGGAGAAGAGGCGGGCAAACATTTACGACTTATAAATTATCGTTGTTTTTCCTTTAGTTGCGCTGCCGGCCGCAGGACACCCAGAAGGGCGGGCATGAGGGCGAGGGCATGGGTGTGGACTGTGGACTCAGGACTCTGGACTCCTCAGCATTGGGCGCTGCTGATTGTGGAGTTTCGGGACATTAAGACACTGACAGGCGCAATTTATGGCCTCCGCAGTTGCCGGCCACAGGGCTGGGCTTGGCACTCAGGGCCAATGCCCATTCTCCTCGCCTGCCACTCACACATGGGATCCTGCAATTTGATCCTGGGCTTGGCCGAGGACGAGGCCATTGTGCCAACTAATTTCCAATTTAACTAATGAAAAATGGACGTGGCATTCGGCCAAGCAAAATATTCCCAGTCGCCGCTGGCAATGCCGCAATTGAAGCACATCGCAACCGAAATTGGTAAAATTCCAGACTGGCTGGGCTTGAAGATTTAATTTCCGAGAACGTTTCGGTTGAGCTGGATCATCTGGAGCACGCCTCTTGACAAAATTTTAAGAAGTCTCTTTTCTGTCTGTTTAGGGGCAAATAAAAGAACAAGAGCTGAACAATTGGGATTTGCTGTTTTTAAAGCTAAAAAAAAGTTAATAAAGCTAATCTTAGGCATATAAAATGTAACTTTACTTGCTTTTTTCATCCATGGAACGTTTAATCTGACACGCTCTTTAATCCACTTCACACTTTAACTCAATCTCCGAGTTGATTTTCCGCCAGGCCTGGAACCATTAAATCTGTTATGCAAATTACATTTTTGATTTTTTTAACGCGCGCTATTAAATTCATATGGTTTTATTATAATTTGTTTTTTTTTTCTCCATCTTGAGCATGGCTTTTGGCAAGTTCTAAAAAGCCGGAGGAATGCATTTGACATCAGCTGCCAGAAAGCCATTTTAATGCTGCCCAAAAAAAGGAGAACGTAATTTCCGGCGGGCGATAAAAATGATGCACAACTTCATCGGATCCTGGGGGCTCATCAGCATTAAAAAATGGCGAAGCGATGCCGGAAGAGGCAACAAAGATGCCGGGAAAATGTCACAGTTAATCGAGCGGAAGGGGTTGGAAAGATGATATCCCCGGATCGATCATCCGCCCCGTTGGCCGTGGCTTGGCTGGCTGAAGATGAGCCGGCAAATACTACTTCACTTCGACTGCTTCGGCCGCCGTTCTGGAAGCACTGCTAAGTTTTAGTATTTTGTTTAATTGGCTATAACAGTTTTTTACAATCGAACGCCACTAGGAAGCCCTCTACCTCTACCCCCTCCGAAATGAGCTGTGTCTGCCGGCGGCGCCCCTTCGCAATTCACTCACTGCAGTAGTTAAAGAGCTCCGTAGGTCTTAGGGCCCTGGTACTTTTATGGAGTCCGCCTGGATTGTAAGCAAACTGTTGTGGCCCATTCGCGAAACGATACGAAACGAAATGAAACGAAACGAAAATATTATTGACGATCCAAACTAATTGAGACATAAACTTAATTTGATGGCTGATTTCATAAAAACGCGACAACGGCACCGAAATCAATGCAACTTGCTGTGGGAATCAAAGGAAAATTGCGTGAGCCGTCGGCAGAGAACTGCGATTTCCATAACAAAAGTGAGTAAGTGAAGCCCGCTCATTATGCAAATAGACAAATGGGTATTCGTATTCACATGGATTTATTATCATGAACTGTTAGGCCATAAAGTACGTTCAAACATTGTTTTTTTCATTCCCTCTTTTTTTATTTTTGTTGTTTTATAGCCTTGTGGGTTGGAAAGTGAGTAATATTCTGATTTGTCATTTGTCAGGCACATATTTTGGGCAAATTGGATAGCTTGATTAACTTGGTTTTTCATTTGCTTAAGAAACATATTTCTATACCCTTGCAAGGGTATATAAACCTCGGCTTGGCAAAGTAAGCATCCTTCATTATCACCCTTAAATTAGCATAAATATTTTTTAATTATTTGCCTTTTCTTTGCCTTTATTGCTTCTGCACATATTAGCATATTGACCAAGGCAAATATCGACCCACTAAAAACGGGTTTCCTAGTTTACACTGATTTACATTTTGATTTAAAAATTAAAATTCATGCACTCATAAAAATGTTTACCAAAAAAAGACACTTTTCGAAATTCTTTGTAAATTTTAAGTCCCTATTACAGCTGTAATATTATTGTAGAAAATATGTTTTAAATCAATTTAATGTATTTTTCTATTTTAGCAAAGCTTTTAAACTATTGATTTTATGTATTGCAAATCTATCTTCAATCTAGTTGCTTGATTAAACAATTTTAAAATTTCAAATTTATTTCCAGAACCCTGCAAATAAGACCTGCTGTGGTAATCACAAAAACAGGCTTCTATCTAAACCAAAACAAGTCCCTGCATTCTTCATACTTCTTCCCAAGGTTCTGATGGGTCCGGATGACTCGGCTGATGGTAAATCAAGATACACTCGCTCCTCACAAAGAGACTATAATTTATGTAAATGCGAGAAGGAGACCCAACACAACCAGCATGACGCGGTACGGTCCCAGGTTCGGACTCGAGGGATCGGCTTTAGTGGTTCGGGGCTCCAAGCCGGCAAAATGGTGGCGCAGGAACTGAAGGGGAGATCGGGAAGAGAGATCCGGAGACGAGCGTGGTCGCTGACTTCTCTGAGCCCGCGCCTCGCCTTCAATTACAAACACATAAATTCTCATTTCCATTTGACACATGACATCCCATAAAACTTGTTAAAAAGTACGGCAACAAAGGGCCAACCTCGGCGACCGAGATGGGATTGGATTCGATTTGATTGGATTGCGGAGGAACGAGAAACACTGCATCCAAAATGGTAAACTCTGCCTCACAATCTCAACGCTGGCCATAAAAAAAAACGGAGGGTTCCCGCTTTATTCTCTGACGGACGCCGAATGATATCAGATTTCTTTTCATTTCTGTGCCTTTCGTTTCGTTTTGGCTGAGAATGTGAATGTGGTTTTCGTTTCGGTGTCTCGAAAGAAAATGGCGGACGGTTCTTTTTATAGAGTCCGCGCTCAAAGCTGCGTACAAAGCGGGGCTCATTATATAAATCTCATTGATCCGCCATTAAAAGATACACTTTAAATGCGAGGCAGCGGGGAGTGCAACACTTAATGGCTTTGAAAGCGAGGTCTGCAGCACATTACATTTCCACAAAAGCGTTGGAAAGCGATTCGAGTGGACAACCGACGGACCAGTGAAAAATCATAAGCAAAAATAAAAAGCCTTTTCAACTATTCGGCAAACAAAGTATCTAAAGCGACAGACAACAATCCACATCCACCCTAAAAGGCAAATCCACTTTGTGACAGCCATTCGCATAAGCTCCTCTCCTCGACTCAAACATTTGATGCCATAAAAACGAAATTGACATTTTCGCAAAGTCCGTCTCGGTCCGTGGCAATAAATTTGCTTCTTTCTGGCATTTCCGTTTATTTCTACTTATTTCTTTGGCATTTCGCAGACAAAGGAGCTGCCGTCGACATTGTAAGGGGCTATTGTGCTGTCTGTCGGCCAGTGGCGTAGCTCCTAAGGCTTCAAAAAACGTGAAACTGGATTTAACTGATTTTAAAAAAGGTTATTTTGAAGTACAACGTCCTGGAGGTTATTGAATTATGTATCTAAATACATAAGAAAACTACAAAAAATATACAACATAATAAAATAAATTTATAAAAATTTTTAAAGCCACGAATTTTTCTATTTACAATTTTCTAAATGCTTTCTTCCTCAAAATTCATACAAATAGAAATGTGGACCCCTCTAAAAACCCCCTGAAAATATTCTCTATAGCCGCCCTTGCTGAAGTTGACTTGGGTTTTTACGAGTTCACGTAGCAAGGAATCCAGGGATCCTTCTCCGACGATTTGGATTTACGAGAACGCTTAGATTTCGCGGACGATGGAGCAGAAACCGTTACTGCCGCACGTGGAGACCGCTGGCAATTTTCACAAGCGTTTTTTCAATTGTAACCGGAATACCGCGGAGATTCTGACAGACAACTGATAACCAAAAACCGACTAGCGATCTGCGATCCCCGGGCCAACACATGTTGCACACCGCTGAGCTCGTAATCCACACTGATTTGCATCCCTTCAGAAGACCAGCCAACACCCACGTAATCCCGCCGACCTTGAGGCCACCAGCGATACACTTTACATAAAGGACTCGCTTCGACCCAACTGCAACTGCTACTCAACTCTTTTCACCTCCTCCGCCAAATGGCATTAGAAACCGGATCGTAATGACCGTGCTCAAGGACACGACGTATCCTTCAATTGCGTAATGTTGTGCTCGATCGCACAGACCGCATTTGGTCCAAGGTCGCCATTTGATGGTTATGCTAGGACATTAAAAACTGGCACAGTTTCTAATGAACAAAAAGGGTGCCGTGAGTAAACGGTCGCCCAAGAAATTTTTTGTGTTTTTATGAGACCATTTTCCTAAGATATTTCATTGCTATATTTACAGTGGCCAATTATGGTTTTGTGATGGTGTTGATTAAACATTTTTTACATTTTTAAGTAAACAATCTTTATAAAATTTAACTTGTTAGCCTATAAATTGTAATTTATAGTCAACAACTAATTAATATAATTTCACCAATTAAATTTAATACAAAATATGCCAACGCGAAACTGAAAATTATATGTAATTGAAAAGTTTTCTTAGAAAAACTTTCCAAGATTAAAAATAAACACATATTCAAAAGTTTTCCTGGAAGAACTTTTCTAAAAAGAAACTGAAAATTATATATAATAAAATTTTTTGTTGATTACAAAATATTTTTCTTAAAATTTTATGTTTTTGTAGATAATGAAAATATTCTTAGAATTGGATGCAATTCTTTGTTATCAATTTTGCTTGACCAATTGAACTCAAAAGTCTGAAAAATTCACAACAATCAGTATATTCTTGATATTATCATTACCTACGAATTTATTTTAATAAGAAATGCATTA
>JAEIIJ010003768.1:0-10817 GCA_018904815.1 Drosophila ogumai
TATAAAAATAATATTTTTCGAAAATAATTACCTACAATTTTTTTTTAAAGTTTCTGAACATCATTTAAAATTATCCAAAGAATCGTTTACATTTAATTTTTTTTTTTTTATCAAGACTATATTTAATATAGTTGTATAATAAATACTTTAAACTAAACAAAGGATTGTAGTAGTGACTTAAAAGCTAAATAACAAAGCTTATATAGTGTTTAACAAATGTAATTAAAAACATGACAGAACAAAGTGCAGTTTATAGAAACAAACTAGACTTATTCTATATTAAAACAAAAATTGTAAGCACTTAAAGCTGCTTTTTGAGCTTTAAATAACAACACAAACTGAATTATGCTAAAAACTTATTCGCAATAAAATAAACACTTGAACAATGGCGAATTTCGTTAACTATATTTAACTGGCTCACAGAAAGTTTCGCCAACTACTTAATTCCACTCAACATTTCCACCTCAACAAATTAGATCAAGTCTTGCTTAAACAGGCAACAACGATTCTGAAGGCCCCGCAAAACTAAGTTATGAAATGAAATTTGCGCCAAAGTCGCGGGTAAAGTAAATAACAAAATCAAACTTGAAGCGAGCCAAAAACTATGAAAAAAAGAAGGAGGAAACCAAATAAAACCAAATAGTAGAACCTAAGGGGAAAATAGACCCCGCCGAGTGAGATTTTTGCGCCAAATACATTAGCTCGATTCGGGTTTTGGCGAGTGCCGAGCTCACCGCAATTATTTAATTACACTCTGCCACTCTGTGTGTGTGCACTCCCCCTGATCCCTGGATTTCTGCACCCAACTCCCCCCGGATTTTGGGGTTTAATCAAAGAGCCAGCCAAGTCAAGCACAGCACACAAAGGGAGAGAGAAAAGCCCGGGCCAGCACCGAATGAACGAATAAACCAAACTTTTGTTGCAACTTTTCGGTGCAGCCAAGCAAATCGAGGCGCGACCTCTGAACCCGGCCAATGGAGCTAGGTGCCGGGAATTGCCGTTGGTACAGCAGGTCAGGGGACAATGAGGTGGCGCCCACATGCAGGCCACCCTTTTCACCGATACTTACGTAGTTTGAAGCTACGTAGTACGTAGGGACGGACCCTTACCGATTCGTATCGCTAATGATGATCAAATAACGACCAAATGTCGACTTGCTCTCAAACATACTGAGAGAAAAAGGTGCTTGAAATAGAGTGGAGATACTTTTAATACTCCAAGATAAATGAATGATTTAAAAAATAATCAGAAAATAATATTTAAATTAAAAAATAAAATACATTTGAAGTCTTTATAGATTCTACTTTCATATTTTTTGATTGAAAACAATATATGAATTAATAAGGAATGCTTTACAAAAATTGGTAGTGATGGAAAATTCACAAAAGAATAAAGTTGAACCCAGAGCAGCCAAAACATAAAAATGACGTGATGGAAAATTGCAGAGAAATCCATGTTTACCATGATTTTATTTAAGTTCAGTTTGTAATTTATAAAAATAAAAATCCTGGAAAACTTTGTGGTAATAAGAAAACTAATTTGTATTCCAACCAAAGCCAGCTTTAAAGCCTTTTCTATCAGTGTATCCCTTCATAGACACAGACAAAACGGACACAAAATCGTTAGCCCACTTGGCAGGGCACCAGCAAAAATTTGTGCACTCTCGCCCTTTAACTGTGTCACGGCTTCTTTCTCCAGCTCCGAGTCTCCAGGCTTTCCGGTCGCTTTCCACTTTTCCGACCTACGCTACGCCCCACAATCTTGTCCTCCATTTATACCGTTTGTCGTTTGCCGAAGCCGCCAATGTCGTCTGGCGTAATGAGCAGTCTCTCAGTTCTCCGGCAAAGAGAAAGAATTGGGGTCCACACACACAACACACAAATGATATGTAAATACCAAACAATTTGCCATGAGCTAGCTGGCAGGCTTTGCTGCCTGCTTTGAGGCCTCATTTGATTAGTGCTTGATCAGTGCGCCAAAAAGTAGGCAACGTTTGCATGATTTTTGGCAGCCAAACTGAAGGACTTCGAGGAGAAGGAAGGACGATTGTAACGAGTCAACTTAATTGAGGCTTAGCAGAGCCAAAAATGTAGTCATAACAGATACGTAATCGAGTTGGAGACAAAGGGGTTATGTTGTTCTATAACAAGATTTAATAAAAATTAAAGAAAAATGCATAATATAACATAAAAGGAATTCTTACTGCTTATTCAATACTTGCTCCATAAACCGTATTTAATCCATTTCGCTGGTTGGCTGGTTCCCTTAGGAAAAATTTCACTCTTTGGAAAACATTTTCATTTTCAAACACAGGAACACAAAAATTAGAGTGCGTGGCCGTAATAAATTATATTTTTGACACACATACTAGACACGCATGTATGGGTGAGATCGTGTACGTGTGGCCAACACCTAAATGTAGGCAATAAAATTCCAACAAAATAACCAAATGCATAAATATGTTTTAAGTGCTACGTGAATAACGCCCAGAAATGCCTTAAATATGCTCGTAATTTATGCAAAAGAAAAAAAAAAACACACACACACACACCCATAGAAATGAATATTCAAATATAAAAAGGACGAGGAAAACTGGCAACACTAGCCACTCCTCATCATTTCCTCTCATCCCTACTGGGAAAGGGCAATGGCAACCATAAAATATGCAGCACAAACAATTGTTTTTGGTAAATATACGGATCAAAATGCAAACCAAAAATCGGTTTGGGAAAATCATAGCAAATATGAGTATAGCATATAGTAATATCTCATGCCGGCAATCAAACATTGAGTATGTAACGTTGATACTTAAATTGGGTGGGATCAAAGGGTTTCATTACAATATTCATACTTGTGAGAGCTTTAAATGCATGCGGTTCAGTTTATTTATTTATTGGGTTGGTGGCCTCAAAATATATGAATAGTAAATATTAAATATATGTTTATAGAGACAACATACCTGATCGCTCTGTGCTGTTTCAGTCACCGAAACATCATTACCAGACATTGTATCTGATTTGAATTACTCGCTTTTCCGCTTCTAACCTTGCATTAAGCTCAACTCTTCAAGAGCTGCATTAAAGAGAAATAATAAAATGTTTGTTTGATTTGTATAGAATTGATTTATATGGTTGTTCCATTCAATTTCCAGTTCGGCAATTCTCTTTATTCGGTTTTTGTTTAATTTTTTATTTGCATTTCGCGTACATTTCTTCGGCATTTTTCCGTATTTATTCTGACATTTTAGAAATGATTTATAGCACACACATTTTATTTGCACTTCACACACTTTTCAAAAATGTTCTCATCTGTTTCAAAAAGTTTTTATTTGCATTCTAATTGATGCGTGGATTTATTGAAAAAAAAAACATTCCTTATACAAGTTGTCCTGATTCAAATGTTTTTGTTGCTTATTTTTGCTGCAAAACTTTAGCCAAGCTATTTTTAATTAAGTTTTACGAGTTAAGAAGAGCGACCCGCCTCGTTGATTATATTTTAATAATGTTTTTCCATTCTTTTGATGCCACATGGTATCCCGGGTAATTTATCCTAAGAAAATAACTGCTGCCTGTCACTTAATGCAAATTAAACAATTTAAATGAGCAAACAAGCAAACCAAGAAAATCCGAAATTCAGGAAGGAAGAAAGGAAAAATGGAAGACCTAAGAACAAGTTTTTGTGGCCAAGACACACACACACACACACAGAAGCACTGAGTGCGCATTGCACATAACTCGTAACTCATACGCCCCGTTGTACAACGAGAATGGCCGCGTTTATAAAACGTTTGTTTGCCAGTTTGTTTGTTTGTTTGTTTGTCTGACGGTTGGTTTGCCTGGCTGGCTGGCTGCCTGGCTGCGGTTTTCAATTGTCAGTGCCAAAGGGAGCCCAGGAGCCGAAAAGGGGGCGGCCAAAAGTACAAAAGTAAAAAGTAAAATAAATAAGAAATTCCAAATAAATTGAATTGCGTAGCCGACTATAAAGAGACAGCCAACGTAGGTGAGTGGAGCAAAGCCAACTGGAACAGGAGATAAAAGCCCAGCCTCTGCGTTGTCCTTTCCCAAAGGGGAATGGAGTCAAAACAAGACAGAAAAATCAACAAAAACACAGGACAACAAATGTGATAAATGCGAGGGGCCGCCCTTTGTGGTAATGTGCATAAAATATATTTACTAAATTGTCAAATGGACAGAAAAAGAGAACTTTTAAAGCTGGCAAAAGAGGTCAGCATATAAAATAAGCTTGTATTTCGATTATCTGGTTTCAATTCGGATTCGGAGCAGATGTTGAAAGCCCTGTCATCGAATCCTGGCTTCCCTTGCCTTAACGGCTTTGGCCCAAGATTCTTGACAAATCTGCGCTGCCAAGGGAGTTTGCTTTGCGACTCTAGATAAAGTGAGTTTCGATTTCTTAAAATGTACAAAAATATGTAGCAGGGTTTGTTTCTTCATCGGAAATTGTAAGGGGTTTAAAGGCAAAAATAAAGTAAAATGAGCAACATTTAAAAGATTTTAATAAATGAAAATTAAAGAAAACATGAATCGGTGTTCTCATATCCCTAGCATAATTCAAAGAAATAATTAGATTAAACATTCCTAAAAAAAACATTTTAGCTGTGAAGTTCAATTTCATCAAACACGCTTTTCTTTTTAAGAACAGCAAAAAATTTAGGATGTGCTTTCATTTCAATTATCTAAATTCGCCGATGCTGAAACCCTGTCTTCAATTGCTTTAAAAGCTTTTTTGTTTTGCCCGAGATCCTTGACAAATCTCATTCCTCGACAGTTTAATTCCTCTCTCTTGACAAAAAACGCTTGTCTCTGGCCTTTTCAGCAAATAAATTTCCCTGACTTTAAGCCCTAACGACACACTATCCATTAAGTAACTTTACAACTGACCAACCCAAAGTCTTATTTGAGTTTCTTAACTTGCGGTTGAGCCTGGAATTTGATGTCCTTTAGCGCCGTTGGCGGTCACATCTGTCCCTGCTGCCGAAATGCATTAAATATTAATGAGTTTAAAAGCGGCAAGTAATTTGTTGTCCCCGAATGAGGGATTACAGCATTTTGCAGGATAAGATGCTCAACCGACAAATCGCCGGGTTATTGATATAGAAGCCAGGATTAGTTGGGGATAAGGAATGAATAACCCTCCGACTTTGCTCCTAATCCAACAGATGCAGGACTGTTTGATTTTTCATTTGTGCATTTGTCAAGTGCGAGAACAAGGAATTGCAAGTGGCAACCGACAGGCGGCGATGGACAAACAAACAACCCAACATTGGGGGAAAGGCGGAATGAATGATACTCGCATCTCAGTCAGTGCAGGGAAAAGCGCAGGAAACCAACAGAAGTTTCATCAATTTTACACAATCCACTTAACTTGAAAAGCCAGGGCAGGGCAGTCGTCAGTCACAGGAAGAGAAAATACTAGAAAGGGTAACGAGAATCCCCACTTACTCTTTCAATTCATTTGAATTTCCGTTTCCGCCAGAAGCAGATGGTTAAAACTAGAAGTTAATTAAGGGAAGACCGAGACTATGTGGTATTTGGTAAGTAATTATATTAACATGAAACTAGGGAGGACACTAAGGCGATAATTTTTACAAATACAAGTTCATTTTAGACTTCAAGCTAGAAACTATTTTTCTAACATTTACTGTCAAATCAGGAAAAAAAAAGGTTAGTAGGCAAGACTCGCAACATTTTCAGAGACATTTCCTCACAAATCCCAAGTTAACTTCCTAGAAAAGGTGAAAAAAGCAAGCTCACGATGTCGGACAACGAAACGGATTCCTATATGGAGGAGGAGGAGGATGAGGAAGCGGAGGGGCGCTCGGCCAGAACCAGTATTCCCGTTTTGGGCCCTGTAAGTCCCAATCCGAATTTCCAAATGGGCGATTATGCGCCGCTATTTTCCTCCTCGATCAGCTCACTGGACGGTGGCAGCCAGGAATCCTATTCCGATTCAGAAATCGAGCTGCAACAGGCTCTCGATGCCGAGTTGGCACTCGCCGAAGTCCCTCAATCCCTGGCAGAATGGCGCTCGGGACTGAGAACAGTGCCGGCAACTACGAATTTGACCACGCCCCAGGCACGTCGCACCCAACCGATGAGTCGCTCCCCCTCGCCATCCTCCACCTACTCGGCATCGCCATCGACATCCATCTCACAGTTGATCGACCAGAGATCCGCCAGACTCAGGCGCCTGGATATGCTAAACAGTATGATCCTGGATCTGCAGGACAGCCTTCCATCAGTCAGTGAGCGTCGCCGTCGTCGCAATCGTCGTCGAAGGAGTGTTCGCTTCGAGGAGCATGACCATGAGACGGAGCGAGTGCCACCGAATGCCTACGCCGAGGTTATGCGGCGTGGCAACAGCATCAGCGATTGCAGCCAATGCAGCAGCGCCGAGGAGGATGGCATCGCTAGCCCCATAATTCCCAGCCATCTGGTGGAGTGGTCATATCCAGGGCCTACTAATTAATTTAAATATTCATTAAATTGCAATGCTCTTTGATATTTAATATTTATATATACCATAAATACAGTATTTTTTTGAAGTTGGGAATGGAAAAGGAGGCTTTGCTTTTATAACATTTAAATGGAAATATCAAAACATATTTTCTTACAAAGTTAAATACATTTTTATCTACATTTAACTATTTTATATTTATATATTTAAAAAAATTACTTTAGAAACCCCTTTAGCCTCGATTTAATCTTCTCAATTGCCATAAAAGTTCAACAGAGATCGTAGGTCTCATAAAAATGGTTAACAACTCCCAGGAACTCTCTTGCCCCGGCAACTTGTTGAAAACTCTTTAAAGTCCTTTTCATCTGGGATATGGGGCGGGCTTTTCCTTCTTTTCATCTTTGTTTTCCCTAGATTTCCCAGCAGCCGCTGCCACTTCATACGGGGCAAGTGTTTATATGCAGCTGAGAGAGGGAGGTGGCGGCGATGGCGGCGGCAAGTTGAAAATAATAATGAATTTGCGGCATGCCACACAAACACTTGCTGCGGCCGCAACATGCGCCAGATTTTAGCCCCGGATATCAGCAGTAGCTGCACATGCATCAGCTCCACAGCCGGGAGTCCAATCCCACACGGAGAAATAAATCGGTGAATTACATTTGAGACTGCCCAAGTGCTATATATCCTCTTACACCTGATCGTTCCTGGAGAGCTTAGGAAAGTAATGCCCTTAAGGGTTTGTGGAATCACCTGTTGGGGATTACACAAACCAAACTTAGACATTGGTGTATGAAAAAAGGAAAGAGAATCCTTTGATTTATGATTTTAAGGTGGCTTAGAAACAAGGATTCAAGGTTATTAATTAAGTGAATACTTTTAAATTTTGTAATAGATTTTTTTTTTTATTTTTTCATCAGTGTAATCTCTTTTCCTTCTCACTCGCTCATTCCTTAACCCATTGTGCGGCATGTGTGGCAGCTAATATGTTGGCTTGGCAGTGTCGCCTCTTGGAGCCGTTGAAAAATGCACTGACATGTGCCACAGCTGCTGCTTACCCCCGCGTACCCCTTTATATTCTACGCCCCTGTAAAGCAGTTCGGCTCCCTCCACCCCTTGAAACAAAAACAAATGCCCAGGACGTGGGCGGCTGCGTGTGCTCCCTCCCTTCAAGAGGGGGCGTGTTGATGCGCTGAACAATAGCTATAAAAAGGATTAACTTGCATAACAAAGGAGATGGGGTGCCGGATTGGGGGCGGGTGTAGGGAATGTATGTGCAGCCAGCAGCTTGGACCAGGCCAGAGCTTGGCATATAAATTTCAACTCGGCATTGGTCGAGTTCCAAATTTATAGCTCACACCCTTATGCCTTTCCCACCAAGATTCCAGCATATGGTTTCGGAATTGCCTTCCATTGTTTATCTGAGGTTTTACCTCTCAACTTTTGCTATTTAAATGTTAAGGTTTTTTTTATGGCAAATTGGGAAGAGATATAGCTTTGAATAGATAATTTGTAAGCAAATAATTTATGATTTGTTATGGATTTGAATTGTGTTATTGCTTAATGTTATTTATTTCTATAGTTATCAAGTTCGTTAACTTAATTTAATTTATTGTTTTCATCTAGTTTGATTTCGAAAGTAGCTAGCATCCTTTTAATTATTGTTTTGAATTATTAGCTACGTTTCAAAAGCGTTCATCAATATAAATCTCTTACTTATTATCTTTTAATTTATCAAAGAACAAAAAGTTTAAAAATGTGTACTAAATAAATATGTGTACTAAATAAATTATCATCATCTTCAACCATTCCCATAAATAACATTTTCATATTCCAATATCAGCTCAAGTGTCCTTTATTTGCAATATTTACTTGAAATAACCATACATAAAAAGAAAATAGGAATTCAACCTTATTGGTTTTTACTTGTTATGCTGTCAAATAAAATTTTCTATTGTCAGATGTTTAACAGTTTGTGTCCTACTCTTCAAGGGAGCGTCCCCCACTTAAGCCCCCGTTAACCCTCCTTTAACCCCCTTTTACGAATAGCCCGCTGTCCATCCTTGTGGCGCCTGGAAAAGGACCTGAGAGCGAGCGCGCATTTCAGTCAACTGCAACTGCTGCAATTTCTCATTTTAATAAAAATGCAAATGTCTCCGGCTGAGGAAAGTCAAGCTTCCCATCGCTAGAGCTGTCTCTTTCTGTTATCGCTTTAGCCGTCTCTTTTCCGCTCCTTTTGATACCCCGTCTTCCTTTGGCCTCATATTAAACGCCAGCAAACTTTTCGATTTTACGGTATTACGAAAACAAAAGCAAACGAAAGCAACTGCAAGGCAACTACCACTGCTGGCTGCAGGCAAGCCAAAGAACGTGGAAAATATAAAAAGAAAAGAGGCGAAAAATCGGCAAAAGACAAATAAGTTTTCAATAAGGTCCTTAAGAATGTTAAAAGGAACGAAAAATAGAGGATTGCAGCACTCCCAGCCTGAAGGTTGAGTAAAACAAAGTGTCAGTTTACAGCTGTCATTCCCCGAGGGACATAAGCCTCCTCGCTCACTCGCGCTTACACCATTTCTGTCTCGCTCTTTCCGGTCCTGTTGCTGATTTGCACTTCCAGTCGAGGCCAGCAGATGGCGCTGCATTGCAGAGCAGACAATTTGGGGGATTTTGGAAAGGATTTTGGAAGTTATTGTGAGAAATTAAAGGAATTAAATACGATTGGTATTTAAAAAAGAGAATATTTGAATGTGAAATTCTAATAAACTAAATTTAATAGCATACTCATTGCATTTATAAGTATTTCTAAGCCATTAAAACGTTGTTATTTCCACCGGAAGTCGGGGTATTACCGATTATAATTCAAAATTTTAAAGAATAATATTTTATAGCAGGCTCATTGTATTAAAAAGAATATTTTAAAGCCATGAAAATCAATGTTATAAAAGGATTACCCACAGGAATTTGGCGAATTAGCTAGCATCAATATTTTTGGTTACTTCTCTTAATTAATTTAATCTGATTTACAGCAAACATGTAACACTGTTCAGTATGGCTTTTAATTTAATTACATTTATTCCCCTTTTAAAAATAGTTGCCTGGCATCACTGCAGAAATAACGCCCCCTTATCGCCAACACCCACACCGGCATCGAGCTGTGCGGGTCGGGCTTAATTAATCTAATTGAAATAATGCCAGCGACAGGCGAGAGTCACACATATGGCCGACCGGCTTACGGCCCTAACAATGGCTTAGGACAATGCCAGATCCGCTTGAAGGAGATCCCAGATTGCAACGGGACAACGGGGGGACAAATGCTGGAGGAGCACAAAAGGTCCTTTGTCTTCGGTGTGCTGAGATGCGGGGAGGACTTGAAGTGCACAGCCAAGCTGGGAATCAACCTAATTGGGAATCTCGTTAATGGGCGCCACTTTAAGTCAAGGTTTAGGTCAATGTCACAAAGTCATTAGTATTTAATTAAAAAAATCACACATTGAATTGAATTTACTGCGGGGACTTGAGTATTAGGCTGAGCCGCTTCGGTTGGTAGTAGTCGCCGGTGCCGACACCGACGACGTACCCGTGGTGGACGATGGTTTTCCAGGCTTATTGTCCTCCACCTTGCCCACATACTTCTCCACAACACTGACGATCTTCTCCGGATTGCTGCCCACGAACTGCAAGAGCGTCACCCCATTCTTAATGATCACAAACGTGGGCATGCCAGTGACATCATACTGAAGCGCCAGTTCCTCGTTCTCGTCCACATCGATCTTGAGGATAATCAAGCGGGTCGAGTATTCGTTGGCCAATTGCTCCAGTCGAGGACCGATCATCGCACATGGGCCACACCAGGTGGCAAAGAATTCGACGAGGACATGCTTGCTGCCAGCATCCTCCAGGATTTTGGCAAACACACTCTTCGATTCAATAACTATAACCTTTTTCTGCGTCGCAGCCATCGCCTCCGAGTACTCAGCTAAAGTTTAAAAGAATTTCCAACAATTTGTATCCCAACGAATAATTTTGAATTTTTTTTTTAAAGGGGGAATTAAAGTGACAACAGGTTCTGAGCTAGTTGCGAATCAAAGGGCATGTGCTCTTTTATTCTGCGGTAATGGAGGTGTCTTTGTTTCTGGTTCTGTGTTGTTCGTGGGCGTTTACACATGTATCTTACTTTTGGTCCGACATTTTTTGTGTTGGGTTTTATTTCTTAGGCCAAGCTTTGGTTGCACTTTTCAGCAAAGTGGTTTGTATTAAGATACCCTAAGATAAGGTGTGCCATGGTTGGTAGTAAATAACAGGCATTAGAAAGATCATTTACGACATGAGTTTTGAGAAAGTTAGGA
>JAEIIJ010003792.1:0-13995 GCA_018904815.1 Drosophila ogumai
AATTAAAAAGGAACAATAATTTTATGAATATACAAAAATTAGGACAAGATACCATAAATATAATGTGTACGGTTACTTTCAATATTTTTCACATTTATTTTTTTTTTTATTGGCTTTTCTTAGTTCGCGAATTGCTAATGCATAGTTAATAGAATAATAAATAACGATTCTTGTGATCTGATATTCGAGTGCTATATTATTGTCGATATATCATATAGGACTTTTTCCTTCGATATACTCTAGCCTGAACCCTATCCTGTGCCTTTGCAATTTAAATGTATTAAGAGTGGAGTTGGGACATCTGGCCCGGGCTCAAATCGCTAAAGGCCGACAACAACAATGGAAAAAAAAAATAACCACAACAAATGAAATTCCAACATTAAAATAAGTTTTTAAAACTAAGCGAAGCGCGAGCGGCTTATGTCACACACGTTAACAAAGCGAAGCGGGGAAAAGGCCCAGAGAACCGCAGAGGAGCAGGACAGGCGGCATTTGGAATATAAATTTAGTTAAACAAATCTCGGACGAGGCGTCCCCAAAGGTACGAAATGCAGCCAGAAGGCTGCCAGAGTTGCCACCGTCATGTCTGAGTGCCAGGGAGGTGGCAAGAGGAAATGCGAAATGGGTAAGTTCACTGTAATTTAAATTATTTGTAGTTTCTATTTTATTTTTATTTATTTTATTATTTTTATTTATTTTTATTTAAATTAAAATTTTTGCATGCAAATGATTAAATATTTTTTATTGGTTTATTGCGATTTAAGTAGCAAATATTATTTATAAGTTTGTTTGTGGATTTTTAAATATTTTTATTCCCTATACAAATATTTATCGATAAAATGTTTGTATCAATCTTATCTTGATTTTTTATTAACATATTGTTTTTATATTAAAATCGAAGCCCCTTTAAATGCGACTGTATGGCATACGCGACCCCAGACCCCCAAAGTGCATTTCGTTCGCATTTTGGGGGTTAGGGTTACGTGTAGGTTAACCCCATACTGCTACCTCCCTCCCTCCCCTGCACTTTCTTGTTCTCGGTTCTTTATCTTTTTGCCATGTAGGCTTCTTCGTTGGCCCCGCCTTTAATCCTCCGCCTCAGCCGCTGACAAACGTCAAAATATAATTTTTGCGTGGATTTGCCTTTCCCCCTCCCAACAACAACAACAAGTAAGAGTAATAAATGTCAAGGGGGGTGCCAGAGCCTCCTTTCCCCAAAAACGAAAAAAAAAAGGAGTGAAATAATTTTTGCAACTGCTGCCTGCTTCTTATCTCGGGCACGTTAATGTGGCCTATGTGGCTCACGAAAAAATACAACAAAAAAAAAAAAAAAGAAAACAGAAAATGTGGAAGGAAGGGTTGCCGGCATTGCATGTCCTACTGTGAGACATAATTTTTAATAATCTACAACACAGCCCCGGCCTCCGAGGGTGTGTGTGTGTGTGTGTGTGTGTGTGGTGTGTTGAGGGGGTTCCCGAAAATACGCGCATGCAAATGGCTTAATTTAATATATAATTATACCCTGACAACGCAGCCAGCCTGCTACCCATTAGCTGGGCGCCTGAACATGGCTTCATTTGCAGTTCAACAATTAAATATTATTTAAAATAAATGTAATATAGATTACTATATTATAAAATATTAAACTAATTAGTACTAAGCTTTAGGGAACCCCCAGATTTTTCTAATTAAATAGACTTGTAAATAGAATCGATGGAAAAACTGAACTTGAAACTACTCTCGAACAATTCGATTAATTTTAAATAAACACAAAATGAATTACATAAAATTTGTAGTAAAATACTTAAAAATAAAATAAATTAAAAAAAATATACATATATTATATACCCATCATCATTTTCTGTATTAAAAATATAAAAATATATAAAAAAAAGACAGAGCATTTTGTACTTCGATCAACTTGCAATCCCATGACAGTTACGTCAGGAGTGATTTTCATGAATTTGGCAACGTTCTTCCTGGTACGGCTACCAACTCCGAAGGCTGTTGGCCAAAAAGGTGTTAAGACGAAGATGCCATATAGTCATGTGGAAGATTGTGGGGTCTAAGCTTCAGATTGATGCCGCCTTTGGCCGCAGAACCCAATCCCAGGGCTGTAATTAAATTATCATGCCAACAGCATAGCCATGGGTGTGTGTGTGTGTGTGGGGGGGGGCGTTGTAATTCAAGCAGGTTCGGCACCCCCTACCCACGCAACGGGTTAACATTAGCGCACTTTTATGGCCTTTGCAGGATATGTATCCCCCCTTCGCTCCGTGTGTCTCCTTTTCTATGATTAGCTGGCAGATTTATGCCAGCCGCAGAGGCATTTCGTGGCGAGAAGAAAAACAGCGACAACTTTACCTGCACCACTAATATCATTTAGTTGAATTTATATATATTTTTTATGAGGTATATGTACCAAAAAATAGAATACTAAATTTAACCCTTTTAAACTCTTTTTCAAACAATAAATTCTAAATAAATTTATAATTTTCATTTTTAATTTTTCAGAAATAATTTTGAATGGCTTTTTACCTTTGGGCCTTGTGATTCCTTTTTCCTTTGGCCCCACATTGGAAGCCATTACTGGGAGCAGCAAATGCATATCGAAAGATCGATATTTAAGTCCTTAAATAAGTCCTGATCTTCGTTAGAAAAGTGCTTAAATTATTTACAATAAAACTTAATGGCTAACCAAGAGCGGAGGCTTGAATTCTCCATCTCCTCCTTGGAGAAGCAGCAGCTGTTGACCAAATGTGGACTTAGGACGTGCTTTTAATTTTTAAAAACTGCTCTTAAAACGCGATAAAACACGTTGAAATGGCAAATAGCAGAGTTTGAGGGAAACCCGAGTAGGGCTAAAAATAAAGTAGAATCCGTTGAAGAGGCCAAGTTACATATGTACTCAGTCAGTTACACATACATATAGATAGATATTTTATTCATATGGACACTCAACCCACCCGCCAACAAATCCCAAGTTGCCAGATAAAAAAATACTTAAAAAAAAGAAATGGCTAAAAAGTGGACGACGACGGTGCATCTGGTAAAAAATGTGTAAAGCGTGCATTTACATAATGAAAGATGTAGCCATGTGTGTGTGAGGCAAAGGGATTAGCGTTGGTCGTCATGTGCGTGGCCACCAGAAAAAAAATTATAAAAAATAGATACATATACATATGTACATATATAAGAAGAAAATAAGGCACAGTCAAAAAGAGGGGCAGGCAACAAAAAAACATTAAATTAAAAAATATTGAAGTAAGAAAAAATAAAGATGGCAAGCAGTGCAGGGCCCCCGGTACTGCTTGCCAACAAACACTGTAGAAAAATTCATTACAATTTAAGCAAACTTTTCAAAAAAAAAAATATATATGTATATTTATTTATTTACTTATTTTTATTTATTTAAAACTTGTTCTACAATCAAAACAGCTGAAAGATTGCTCTTTTAAGTAGCTCTCTTCTTGCTCAAGTAAATATAAAATAAATCAATACAATTTGTTTAAAAAATATATAAAAATATACACAATAAATTAATATATTTTCTCACAGTGTCCCCAAAATGAATGTCCTTTTAGATACAAATGCAATTTATAAGCACAGAGCTGGTTCCCAAAAATGCTCTCACATGGCTTCCACATCACCCACTCAAACTCAAACCAAACACACTCACCCAGCATTTCACATTTTTTTTCACAACATAATTTTGAATAGCATTAAAATTATTAGCTACAAATAAATGAAACAAAAAATGCAAAAATAGGAATGGAAATGGATATGGGTACCGGGTAAAGCTAGAAAAAAATGCGAGAAGGACGGAAAGTAAAAGACACGGCAGAAGCAGCCTTAGACCTCCCAAAAAATAAAAAAAAACAAAAACCTAGAAACAAATGCGCATAATGAGCTCTGGTCAGCCAGCCTAGACGGAGGAGGAGGAGGTTGCCATCGCAGAGATTTACGCGCGACAAGTTTTTGCTTTGCCCTATTCCAGCCAGTCTCATTTCTTTTCCATGTGTCCTCTACTTTTGTTTCCTTTTGGTGATATTTTAAGCAACATGGCCACACAGGACTTCCTTGATCCCGAATTTAAGCAAATTCAATAAGTTTTTATTGTTATATCATGCTTGCTGTTTATTGGTTGTATAATATTTCAGTTAAACATAACTCCTAACTAGGCGACACAAAAAAAAAAGGTAATAGTTTATATAATATATAGTTTAGCTGGGGACATAGATAAAGTTATGTAGTTTACAGCTGCAGCTGCTTGGACCTACGCTTGCGTCGCTTACGCGCCTTCCGTCGCAGCCGATCGAACTTTCTGATCCGTTCGCATATAAAATGCTTGAGGTCATCGCCCTGCCGACTGCACGACATGGTGAATAGTATTAGCGAATTAAGGTAGAAAAAGAATCTTATATCGTAGTCATCCATGGATGCATTGTTAGTCCTGCGGCCGCTCCTTTCACGTTCCTCCCGCCTCTCCCTCTCCCTTTCCCAGCGATAGTTGCTGTAGTTGTGCCTGCGCAACTTGGCCGCTGGCAACGGGAAGGTGTCCTGGGTTGAACGCTGGCGCTTGAACGCTGGACTTAAATGTTGCCGTAAATAATCGTAAATGCTCATGTTCCTGGTAACGATCGTCGTGCTGGTGATGTTGGTGTTGTTGTTTTGGGTGGTGCTGGGGGGTCTCATTATTAATCCCGTTTTATGCGGCGCCACATGCTGTAGATTGGGCCAACTGCCGCATGCCGTCTGCACGCGTTTTGGCAACGAGTTGCCTTTGGGCCATTGCCTCGTTGTCGTTTTCAGTGTATTTAGCATTGGCTCATTATTGATGGTGTTTTCTTTGCATCCTTCTTTTTGATCTTCTCCTTCTTTGTCTTCTTTCAAATTGAATTGTGATGATAGTGATGATGTTGTTGGTTGTTGATGATGATGATGATGATCTACAGCAGTGACTGCAACACGTCAATGATCGGCCACCAGCGGTCCCCAGAACATCTTCGATATCTTTGTGTCGTCCTCGGTGAGGAAGAACTGACGGCCCAAATGCACAAACTCCTTGAGCGACAATTGGCCATCGCCGTTCTTGTCTATCACAGCGAATGAAACGGCAGCATCGTCTTCGGTCAGTCCCAGACAGCGGAAGAAGAGCTTGTATTGTTCGAGATCCAAATGGCCAGTGTGATCAAAGTCCACAGCCTGTGTTTTGGGAATAAAATATATATAAATATTTATATATATAAATTGTATAAACCATTGCTCACATACCTTAAACAAATAGGGCAGGAAGCGACCAATGCGCTTGGCCATCTTCTTGTCGTTGAGACGATGGTGCAGATCGGTGAGAAACTGCTCAGCAGTCACCAGATTGTAGGGGGTTATCTCCCCAAACTGCTCCTCCCACGTGTGTTTGATCACATCGTTGAATTCGGCCGCCACCTCCGGTGTCAGATGGCCCAAATCGTTGAAGCGTTTGGCTAGCAAACTAAAGTCATCGAAGGATACGACGCCATCGTGATTGACATCTAGGATGCGGTGCAGGGTGCGCATCTTGCGACGCCAGAAAGCTGAATCGCCCTAAAAAATATTAAAACAAATAAAATATATAAATATGTACAATTATACATTTTAAAAAAAGTTAATCCACTAAAAAGACTAGAGTGATTTTGAAAAGCGCTTTGCAAACTCCTTGCAAGCTTAGGATGCTTTCTAATAACTTCTCAGAGTGTCCTGGCCTGCACTGCTTTTGTAACTCACTGCTTAGCATGCTTTAAGCAACAGAATGTCCTGCAACACTGCTTGAAAAAGCTGCAGCATGTCCTGCTCTATGAACTGCTTGAAAAAGCAGCAGCATTTCGCGTTACTTGTAGGCTTTATCTATGCACTGCTTGAAAAGTATGAAAGCATGTCCTGTTTCTTTTAAAATGCTTAAACAAGTTGTAAAACTTGCAAAATAAAATATTTTTAGAGAAACTTATATTTACAATCAGCAGAAAAAGCTCTCGACATATTACAAGAAAAGCTTTGATCTTGGAAAGCTGTTAACCAGGTTACCATGTTAGAAAAAAGCAGGTTAAAGAAAACAACATTGAGATAATGGAAAAATGGCCTTTTCAGAAAACAAACAATTTCAAAACACGTTTCTGGCCTTTAAATAACATTTTTTTTTCAGAGACACGTGGAGGCGTGTATGCATTTGAATGGATTTTTTATGGTTATATATATTTATGGCAGGGGGTTTGTTTGGTTTGGCAGTTCACTCACCCGTTCACTGCGCTTGGAATCCATCTTCTGGCGACGACGCTCGAACTCATCGTCCGAATCCGAATCGCTATCACTCTCCACCTCTCGACGCAACTTGGCCGCTCCGGCGGATTTCTTGGAATATTGACGGACGGCCTGGATCACAGCGGTGGGCATTTGATGCCACAGCAGTGAGTGGGTGTGTGTTCCATTTCCGCATATGTTACCACCAGTTGCAAGGAACAGGCGCTGCAAAAATCAAAGTACATAATCCGATATTATCATTTACAATTTAAATATATCTAAATATAATGGATATATATTGAATATTTTATTGAGATCTTGTAATTTTGTATAGCTTCTGAAAGCCCTAATATTTACTTTTAGCTAAGTCACATTTGAATTTATTTTTGTTTGTTTTTTTTTTTCTCTCGCTGTGGTTGCCATGCCCTTCGGCTTGTAAACAATACTTATGTTTTTAATTACAACTTATGTGTGTGCTCTAAATTCTATGTTTTTGTGATGGTTTTTTCCTGCCATTGTGATTGCTTATGTTGTTGTTTTTATTTGGCTATTGTTAAGGTCAGTTATGTTTACTCGCAAATAACAAATCCAAGCCCCCGCTGCTATGCGTTTTTATTTTCCCAGTTATGTTTGAGAGAGTGATCATGCTTCTCTTCAGACAAAGCTTTAAGCTAAACACGTGGCGATCAAAGAAACATTTTTTGTTGAATTTTAAACCTGTTTAAAAAATTATTCATACTTTTGTAGATTGATTTTATTATAAAGCAATATGAAAAACACTACAAAATTTAATAATAAATATTATGAATTTTGAGAAAATATCTTTGAATGGTTTCCAATAAAAGTTAAATAGATAAAACAATAAAACAGGAAATTTAAGAAAATAAAGGTAAAAATATTTTTAAAATTTTAAAAATAATTTCCAATCTAAAATCGTAACCCAATTTTTATGTTAAGGTGAATATATCTGTATTTTTTTTTACATCTAGCTACATTTTGAAGCTTAGCAGTGCGAGATAATTATAGATATATTTTTTCCATCATCTGCTGACAGCTTCTGGCATTGCCATTAGGCAAAGATAAGGCAACTGAGAGCCGAACTCATTTTAATTACAAGAAACCAGCCACTAGAAACCTCATGTAAAAAATGCCTCCAAATTCAATGGGCTCGATAAGAAGGGAACCCGAAAAAAACGAATCCGACAAACACAGATGTTGGCAGCCAGCAGCAGCAGCAGCCACCGACGACAACGACGATGATATCATATACGTGGTGGCCATTATCATATGGAACCTTTTGGGGCTTGTTCGCTTGGTTAAACGAACTTTGGATTGTTTTTTTCGTAAACAAGTTTCTCCGAAACCAAAAAGCCAGCCACGTTTCAAATAATGAATGCAAAAAACAGGCCTTCTTTGCTTTAAAAATCGTCTGCCGGTGATACATTAACAAAAAACACAAAAGAAAAACACGTTTTTCGTATTAAATAAAAAAACAAAATAAGATAATGATTTATGCTCAGCGCAGAAAAGTGGAGAAGCTGCAAATAAAAATCAAAGTCGAGCAACAGGTCAATGTTAATCAGCGCCAAAGAAAAATCGCGAAAAAAAAGAAACGAGTGGAATTCCTTGCAAAATTCATTTCCTGGCTATCAGCTGTTTTTTGTTAATACATACATATAAACAAAGTATTTCAGAGGGGGGAAAAGGAAATTGAGGGTAGGAAATACCCTTCGTTGGTGTTGTCTTTATGCTTTTGCGCAAGATTTTCCTGCCACAGAATTTGCGCAGTTTGTCGAAAAAAAGAAATGGGGGGGTTGCTTGGTTGCATGGAAAACTACGTAGCTTTCACCTGAACACACACACAGAGAAAAATATACAAAGTTAGCATAGCTGGTTACATAAATTAACATAAACAACATGCTTTTGAAATTTTAAATATTAAGCCAATATGGTTTGGCTTTGACCAACAACAACAAGAGCTTACCAAAAACAAAGTCTTTGGTAGTGTGTTCGAGAGAGAACAAGTAAGAAAGCTACACTAGCTGGGGATAACAAAAACCAAACCTACAGATGCCGACATGGGCGGCTCTTGTTTTTCTTTGCTCTCATATTTGCCTATTCTTCCATTGCTTATATATTTTATAATTATTAATTATTTTCTTCCAATTTTTTTCTCTGTACATTTCTTTTGTTTGCATTTGCTGTTTATGTTTTAAGAGCGATTCATTTAAGGAAATTGCGTATTTCAGCGCCTCTTTTGTTATATGATTATCGATTGATGGAAATGCTAAGCAATTAAATTGATTTTAAGACATTTCCTACCTTTTTATTCACTCATCCCTTTCATCGAAATATTTATGCATTTAATAATACTTGTAAATTAATTACTTTTTAATATTTTACCAAATAATTACTGCCTTTAAAATTAAATTCGTTTTGTTTGTTTTCGTTTTCTTTAATGTTTACTTAAGGCATTGCCACAGTTTAGCGGCCACTGTGCTACAGTTTTCAGAGAACTGGCCTCAATACACCAACTCACACTCCTTCGTTCCTTCCCTCCTCTCTCTCTCTCTCTTTCTTTGGGCGCTCTGTTTAACCACTCCTCTCTGTTTTGGCCTGTTACTCCCTCCCACACACCTTTACTTTTGCTATTTTTCCTTTCTATTCTATTCTATGGGAACCTTTTGTTGTTTTTAAGATCATGAGCATGATTGAAACTTTATGTATGATCAAAGAGTATTTTTTTTCCTTCTTTTGAACCACTGCTTATGGTACTCGTTTTGCCAATTCTTTTGTGAGCTTATTTTTCTCTCTTTCGAACCTCCTTCCCCAGAACGTCTGAATTTTTAACAACTCTCTTTTTGAAACTCCTTTTGAATCTCTTTTTATTTCCTCTTCTTCTTTCACTTTGAAACTTTTCTTGTAATTGAATTAACATCACTTAAAATTACACACACTTACATGACAATCGCTGTGGTTAATGGACATGTGGGCTGAGGAAGGGGGCGGGGAGGCGGACTGCTGAAGTGCGCCGACAGTTGCGGCCATGTTGCGTTCCAGGATTTCTCTCGAAGTGCGCAAAATGCCGCGGCTAACAATCGAAAAGGCCATGGCTACTGTTTATCCTCGATTCTCTTGCTTTGTTTTGAATACTCCTCGCGATTTTTGCCTCCTCTTCCTTTTCTTCTTCTGTTCTTCTTGCACGCTGCTCTTTTTACTGTTTCAGCTGCTTTTAAGAAAATGTGCAACGTTGCTTTGCTCTGTTTGTTGTTGTTGTCGTTTGTTGTTGTGTTTTACGTGTGGCTACTCTTTTTGTTTTAGTTGCAGCGCGCATTTAATAACCGGTTTTTTTGCCGAAGTTGCACCAAAACCAAACAAAAAAATTACTTTTCTTTTTTGTTTTGCACTGTTACTTCTTTTTCGATTTCTCAGTTTCTCTTTTGAATGTTTTTCGGATTTTGGGTATTTGTTTTTTGAACACAACCGTTCGATTCAGCGTTCGAATTCGTTTTGAAGCCATTCGCCGCTCTGCGCAAAGAAGTTGACGCCGAAGCTGGCAGCGACGCGGCGCTTGTAACGGCAGAACGGTTTGGACTGTATGTTTGTGTGTGTGCGAGGGAGAGTCCAACATAGAAGGGGGTGCGGGGACTACGGCTGCTACTTCGAATTGTTGCCAGAAGCAGACAATCGCCAGACGACCATGGCGGCCAAAAAAATAGTGTACAAGCTTGAAAATAGTAACAAACAATAAAAAACTTATATTTTATTATATTTATATTTATATTTGCATAGTTTACGGGGCTAGAAGCATATAATGTTGTTCCGCAAAGTAAGGTGCCGTTTTTTTAAACGTTTAAGCTTGGACTTCTCAAAATTATGTTTTTTACTTCTTTTTTAGGAATTTTTATTATAACTAGAATTTGTTTTAAAATTTTTATAATTTGTAAGACTCCAATATTTTGATCAGAGCTGTCTGTACATACACGTATAGACACAGAGGCACAGGCCAGAGCACATACATACACACACAAGCAGACCCAATAAGCCGGTTGAAGAAGAAAAAGAAGAGCAAGAAGTAGAAGAGAAGGAGTACCAGGCAAAGCAGAATAAACAAGACTCGTCCAGTGACTGTCAAACCTCGCTTAAATTAAATGCCAAAAAAGAAAATGCATTATGTAAACACAACGCACACACATGCGAAACGCATCAATTTCCCATTGATAATGTAAACGAAAGAAGCCACAGAAAAAAAATTTAAAAAAGAAAATATCATAAAAAATGCGTATTTAGGTCGCCTGCGTGTAACAAACTGTCGTTTCAATACAATATGCCCGCAATCACCCTTCGCCCCCTTCACAGACGCACACAAACATATTTAGTGGAACCGTGAGCGAGTTTTGGGTTTCTGTTTTTCAGTTTCTGTTCTACTTCATTTCTTCATTACTACACACACACACTTGCAGTCAGCGTTTTAGAATTTTTAAATATTTCGTACAAATAATTTTGACAATTTTGTAATGAGAAATTATGTCAATTAATATTGTATTTATTTGTGAACAATTCCAGCCAGCATTTCCGAAATAGTTTTTATTATTCGATTCTATTTTTAGGACCCACACTGTGCTTATGCATAGGCTTTGTAGCGGGTCTGACTGTTGTATAATAAACTTGATCAAATAGAGCGCCAGTGGACTTGGACCCAAAAAATATACACACATTCATACATATGTATGTATGTATGTATGTATGTCCATGTGAATATGTTTGTTTGTATATGTATAACAACTGCCGAAAAAGCCGACACAATGAAAAAATAATGAGAAAAGAAGTGATTTGATGAATAGAATCAGTAACCTGTAAAATTTAAAGGGGAATTATGCATCTCGATTTAATTATTTATTAATATATAACATTATATTAGCTTCACTTGCTATCAAGATCAATGAAATGCTGAAAGTGCAGTTATTAAAAAAAAAACACTGAAAGGCCCCGCAGCAGCAGTTTGACAGTCACTGGGCCACAAGCCAAGAAATGTTGCACTTTTGTTAAGAAAAAAGGGGGGAAATAAGAAAACCCCCAGCTGCGCAGTCCGCGTCGACGTCGGCGCAGCCGTCGGGTGCACTGCACTCTGCGGAGGCAAAAACTTTGGCTCGGAAACATGTGATTGTGTGTGTGTGTGTGTGCGAGCCGCCGGGAAGTTTCCTAACAACGTTTATGCGCAGCTTAAATTAGGATAACATCATTAGAGTCCTCAATATAAATTAAAAAATAAAATATTCTCTATTATAAATAATGATTTTGATTCTGAGCTGCGCATAAACGTCACTGGTCTCTGGGGTGGACGTGTGCGAGAACAACGGGCGCATCGGCGGCAACGGCATCGGAATCGGCTGACTGCTATATCGTCACGTAACACCAGGTCCAGGGACAACAACACAAAACACAACTGCAAACATATGACCACCAAAACGGGGTCTCCCATTCGAATGCAAGTGTACATGTACACATGCAGTTTAGCATGTGCCTGCTACAAATACATAAATTATAATTTGTTTAACGCTATAAAAGAATAAACAACAGTCAAACAGAGGTAATAATTGCAGCCACACGACATCCATACACACCCACACCCACGAATATTAAATGGGCGACATGTCTACGAACTCAAAAAGTTTCAATTGACAAAAAATTAATTAAAATGCGTAATAAGGCAGAGGGCGTGAGCCTATAAAAAGAAGTGTAATAAAAATACCATGGAAACTCGACTAGGAAAATTACAAAACTTTATTTATTAAAGATTTGCCTCTTATTCAACGTTTCACAACCTGTGATTCTTAGCCAGTCCCCACTGTACTGTAATTGTAAGTCCGCTTCATGGTTTTGCTTCTGTTTTTCGGTTGTTCTGGGCGTGTGCCGGCATCTAATCGGCATGTGGAGCTTGTTGTTGTTTACACACACATGTGCGAAAGGGAGGTAGACATTACTACATTCTCAAATTTGAGCGCTGTCTTTTCCTCCGAATTGTAGAATCCGCTGCTTTTCGAAGTCTGCCTTTTGCGTTTCCATTTTGAATTTCGGTTCTCTTTTCGTCGCACTTCTCAAGGTCCCCGCCGCTCGCGACTCCATACTTTTTGCTCTTTTTTTGTTAATGCCATTTCAGATTTCCGCAACGCCATTTAAATTAATGTGCGTTCGTATGAGTGCTTTTGTTATTGTTTTCGTCGTGGTTCTCTTCTTCTTTTCAGCTTTTTGGCGTACGTGTTGCGCCCCAACGCCGGCTCAGAGAAAAACGAAGGAAAAGAACAGCAACATGTGGAGGACGCTGTCAGTTCGAACAGTTAGAGTGCAGCGCAGCCAAAGAAGAAGATGAAGAAGTAAAGGAAGAAATAGCGAAAGAATGCACCGGCTCTTGTTGTTGTTTTTGCCGTTCACCCTTTCGCCAGTTTTGTTGTTGCTTTTTTCTGTATGCGGATTTTGGCACGTCGTCACACCGGCGGCAGAGGCAGCGACGCCGGCAGCGATGTCGTGTTGGGCTTCCTCTTCATCTTCTTCTTCCTTCACCCAACCACTCTCTCTCTTTACATAAAATGACATCAAATTTAATTGCGTCGTGCATCTGTATGTGTGCGTGTGAGTTTTCCAGTTGCCTGCACCACAGCAAAACAGCAAAAACAAAGTAAAACGGAGAGCGGCTACGTGCCACTTGCAACGCATCCTTTTTCTGTAATGTTGGGGTAGGTTTGGCCGCTATACTTTTCCCCTTTCCGCTACTCCAATTTTCCTATTTGCATTTTCAGGCGGAATTCTAGAAGGATCCAAGGAAAAGGTGGAAATAGTTTATTATTTTTTCCTGTGTAATAAATTAAATTACAGCTGACGGTCGCCTTATCAACGACCTGCTTATAATGGCCTGATAAAACCCTCAAAAAAAGGGAAAATAAAAACAACACATGACTTTTCTGACCATCGCGGGTTACAAAACCCAAAAATATAGAGATACAAGCCCGCCCCAAAGTCCCAAACTTTATTGTAAAGATTAGGGTCTGAAAGTAAATACGAAATGAAAATAAGAAACGCAAGCATGTAAACACAGATTTGGAGAAGTGTAAGAGAAAGAGAGCGAGAGAGAGAGAGAGAGAGAGAGCCGAAATGTTTGGCTGAGCTACATATGTACAGTTTGAGAGGGACTGTGTGTAACAGGCGGCTGTTTAAAACTCCACCTTGCAGTTTGATAATAACTGCACCTTGAGAGAGAGTAGGTTTTTGAATAATTTAAATTGTTTATATTATATTTTATAATTGTATACTAGAGCAAAAAGTGTTTTAATGTTTTCCAAAAATAAATCAACTATTTAAATTAAAGCTGCCGAAAGTTTTATGCCGCTAAGCGTTCCCTTTAAGTGGTAATGATAAATTAATTAAATTAATCTTTTATTTATGGCCAATAAACACACTTTTAGTGCTTGTGCAATTGACCTTCGACAACAAATACATTTTCTGGAAAAGGAAAACAACAACAACACGTTGCCCCAAAAACCAAAACAAAAACATGTGAAAAATCTAAACAAACACAAAAAGCATGTGGTCTTCAGTTTTTTTTTCGTGTAATCCACACCGGCCCTATACATATGTACATATGTATGTATATAACCCTGATGTCGTGCGATTGAAAGCTCCTTAAGTGCCAAGTGGAGATCCACAACACTAAGAAAAAATAATAAT
>JAEIIJ010003803.1:0-36749 GCA_018904815.1 Drosophila ogumai
AAAATTTTTATTGGAAAAATTTTATTTTTTTACTCAAATCTAATGATTTTTGTTGATGATTGTAGAAAAAATCATAAATTGTGTTGTTTTTTATGTTTGGAAAATAAAAATAATCATTATTTACGGTCCCTGGTATATATCCTTAATATTCGTCCGTGGAGCTATCACTTAGTCTGTCAGCTTGGGATGAGAATACAGCAAAATAGAAAGGCAGATAAGTAGATCAACGCAGTCGTAGCCCAGCGAAGACAAGTCCGAAATCAGGAAAGAACTCTTTGGTCGGTTGCCTCGACTTTGGAATACTGGGAAATCAGGGGTAATAGATAAATTTTATTTTATAAATATTATATAGGATTTTTCCAATATAATAAATGTAGTATTTACCTATTTTTTTATCCTAAATAAATGCTTTAAGAAACATGCAAAAACGAAATATTCACTTTTTTAAAACAGTTTTAAATATTTAAAATTAATCTTTCCGTCTTTTTATCAGGATTATGTAGTTATTTAAAGTAAATTATAATATAGATATTTGAACTAAAAAAAAAAACTGAATTTAGAATGTAAAATAATACTAATGGTGTCGCCTAGCAACCTTTGAGTGTCTCCACAGTCTAGTTGGAGTTGCATTTTTATTGCATTTATCTCGGTTGGCGGAATGTTCGGTATTCTGGCCCAATTGACTGTGACAAGCGGCTAAAACCCCCATCCCTATGCGGACAAAAAGAAGAAACTAACTGGGAATGGCAACGGGTGGCCATGGTTTGCTGTGGGGGGCGGAAGGGAAAAGTTTGCCCTGTTCACATTTCAGGGTCTGTCACTCGTCTGTTGTTCTTTCTAAGCATATCAATTAGGTTGCCGTTGGTTTTTGGCTTGGCTTTGGCTCTCCGACTGGAGTTAGCTCATCATTTGCATGGAAATTACCCTGGCCCACAAGCACCGCCCCTCGATCCGCTGGAAGTTCACAACTTTTTGCCAAATCAGTATGAGAAAACAATTGTGCAACGCACAAAAACTGAAAGGGTTCTGCGCTGCGAAAGCAGGCGAGAAAAAAATTGTTTGGGAAAAACAAAAGTTTAACTCTTTTAAATTCATTTAAACACTTTTAGCGCTTTTCACGCCCCTCGCCAGCGAGAATCTCTAGTCCGCTAGGCGCTTTATGGACGTCCTGCCGAGGCGCGGCCAAGTTTTGTTTCGTCTTTGTTGTCCAAAAGGAGTAGGAACCGACTGGCGATGAAGAAAAAAAAGTGGCAAAGTTTTCCCCCAAAGGCGAGACTGGAAATATAAGGATAATGCGGAACCAGTTCGAGTCTAGCTGGAATGGGGGTTTCCATATAAACACAATTTTTCCGTCAAAGTGCCATAAATATAGAAGACATCTCTTTAACTTTCCCCAGCTTTGGTTCTTAAATTCTGGAATTCAGCGTTTGAATCGACGAGCCCACAACCACCCGCCATTGAAGCGAAAGCGGAGCGCATGCCAATTGTGCAATTGTTGGAAAATTTCTTCTTTCTTTCTTACTGCGCCTTTTCCTTTTTGTTTCTCAAAACTTGTGCGGTCTGCCTTGTCTGTCCTCTGCCAACTCTCTCTCCCGCGTTTCACGCTTCCTGGCAAGCCTTGAACTGAGTTTTTCATTCTCTGGTGACGCCGGGAACCGCTGTCCTGATAGGTGTTGGTCACAACGAAACTTTCGTTAGAGGAGCGCCGGCAGGATACGATGTCTGGGATAGTCGCTTTGATCGAATATTTAAAGTTAATGAACAAGATTGCCCAAAGAAATCCGAGCCAAACGTGCTGCGGTGCGGCAACCGCCAGGGCCCAAGAGTTGCCAAAGAGTTCAATCAACCTGACAAATTTCAATCAAGATGGGGCAAAAACCGGGCACACAAATTCCGGTCTCTAAAGCGAGATCCCCTTCCAATCCGAAATCGAGGAGGAGTCACGCCACATCACAATTAGGATTCCGTTGAAGTTTTGTCATTGAATGAAAAGCGTCTGCAACTTTTATTTAACTTGTGAGGCGGCACACAGGCACAGGTGGAGCTTGGTCAACAATTGCCCACGTATCCGGGGGTACTGTGGGGCTTGACTTCCCACTCACGTGTGCACACATGTAGATACATTGCAGGAGGGGAATTTGTTGACCTACAATACTCTTCCGTTGGGGTTAAGTTCTTTGGCTTTGCAGATTGTTTTGTCATGAATTCAATTATTTATGATGCCATCGTTTTTCTCAAAAAAAAAAAACAATTTCAAAACAGTTCCTTTACGAATTTTTCTATTTTAAATTTACCTTTTATAATTGTACTATTGCAAATTTATATTATGAATTGGGTATTTGCCCAAGTTGTGGACTCTAGCTTATTGTTTTTATATTGAAAGTAGTTGCCCCCGATTTCCTCTTTGGTTTTGGTTCGTCAGTTGATCAGACCTGTCCCAACACTTCTCTTAGTGCACAGTATGCGGTGATAAGACCGACGAGCTAAGCCCAGACCAGTTGTGCACTTCTCTGCTTGTCAGCTGTCAGCTTCGGCATATCAGATGGACTCACAAACTGACCCCAGATCCCAGATTCTCAGCCTAATCAGTCGACGATGGTTGCGCTCGAAACTATTCCAACGCAGTGCAGTTGCCTCGTAATCAGTAACTTATCCTCAGTTGCACCGACAAGATGTTCGAGTGGTGGCTTCTTTGTCTGTGCCTTCAGTGGTTCATTCGTGCGGAGGCTACTGAGCCTGCGGATCCTTTGCTGGCCCTCACTGCCAAGGACTTCCAGCTGGAGTTCCTGCGTGAGCTGACCGCCCTGGCTGAACAGCGGGCTGAGCTGAGCCTTAACAATTACCTGGCCCATTTGGAAGGCGATGCGCAATATGCCAACTATACTGGCGAGTTGAGTGCCGTCCGATCGACTGCAAAGCTCCAGCACAAGGTGACGCTCATAAAGCAGCTGCTGGACGCTAAGCCGCACCAGGAAACGGATCTGGAGCACACCACTGTGCTGCGGAACCTCGTCTTCCTAAATCGCTTGAAGGCCATGTTTAGGGCGAGCAGAGATGCCTGCACCCAGGAGATCCGACAGCTACGTTTGCATCGCCTTTGCCAGCAATTCGACCTTCCGGCGCCTCCTCGCAGGCCCACCTTGATCAACGGGCAGACCGTCGGAGCAGCCGTGCAGCGATTGAACCTCACCAGAAGCGGGGACCCAGTCAATGGCCTGGATCTCAACCAGTTTGGGGCGCAGCTCTACGAGAGAGTGAAACTCTCCGGGGCCGAGATAATCGATAACTACCTACAGATTCTGCGTGGTCTGCTGCAGGATATCATTGAGGGCGAGCACGCGGATCTCGCCGAGAGCAGCAGCCGGTTAGACAACATGCTGCTCCAGTTGGATGGCATGCTGGCCACGCAGGACTTCTTCGAAAAGCGGCAGAAGGTCTACGCCTACCTGGAACGCCACCTAAGCACAGATTACGAGGAGCTGCGGGACTCGGCAGGCGCTGAGCATCATCTTACAGAGCAGCTGCTAGCCCAGCTGAAGGCCAAGGGCTTGGACCTTTTCGTAATCTTTCTGTTCAGCAACTTTGAATTCCTGGAGAAGGTGCACGAGCACTGGGCCCAGATGCTGCCGCAAGACTCCAGCCTGCTTTTGGATGAGACCTCGCGCCGTCTCTACGACCTGCAGCAGCTCTACGAGATCTTTAAGCTCGACACAGAGAGTCAGGCCAAGTATGAGGCATATACAGACGCCCTGCGCCGCTTGCACGAGCTCACCGTGGAGCAAGGCCAGCGTAACCGCCACATCTTCGAGCTGCTCAGCAACGCCGCCCAGAACGTCGGCAGCGTTACCTTCAACATGATCAAGGCCAAGTGCAAGGACCTAATCTGAGAGATATTAAGTGGTTAACATTTTGCAGTTTAAAGTTAAAAAATCCAGAGATTTTGTTAATGAACTTGTAAATATTTATTTTTAAGAACAACTTTTATTAAAAATCCTTTAAATATATTTTTTATCACCAGTATCATTTGCGCTGTAACACTATCATGTTTTTTCCATTTGCACAAGTCTGCTATATATAAACAGAAATCGGCATGGTACATCAACGATGATGTCCAGGGCGTAATTATATTTCGTTGTTGCTGTTGGTGGCGGAAGGTTTTAATATCCGCCCGTCGCATCGGATGTCGCTTAAATAGCGTTCAGCCTGGCCCTTAGATTTTTCCCCTCCGAAACGCCTCGATGTTTCTTTGCTTCCTTTGTCGCATTATGCTGATGGTGCAGTGTCTGTTCCAGAGTGGCAAGGTTCCTTGTTTATCTAATGTTGCCTGGGCACCCAGGGAGGGCCCTGCTGCTCCTGCTGGGCTGCCAAACTAATGCCCATGCTGCCACATAGTTGGCCAAAATCCAGCTAATTAATCGTCGTCGTTGCAGGTGATTAGAACTTAAATGAGTTGCCGTTGCAGCACGAGTTGCTCTGGACATGGGATCCGTTAAAAGTGAGACTAGGTAGTTAATCTTGACTTTGCTCTTGGGATCCTTTGGGCGGTCACAATAAGTATTTTAGTTGAATAAATGTAAGTATTTTCGGGGAAAAATATATATTTAATACATTGATAATTTTAATCGTCACTTGAGAACACAGCCACTTTTTACAATCCCATCCAACATTATTTTCGAATGAACAGAAAAATAAATCGAGGGCATGAAAGGCGCCTTTCCGCCGCTTTTCCCCTCGCTGCCAAACGTTTGCAAAACATTTATCACCTTTTATGTAGGGGCGAAAATGCGATGCTCGGCCCTGTTTCCTATGGGAACAAAGGCAATAACAAGCAACTTTAACAGTAAACACAGAAACAACAATGCAGCGAAATGCAATTTCACACTAGGCTAAACTTACACCGTTCCTGTTCCCCTTCTTGAACCCGGCTCGGGAGTCGAAGTCGGATCTGATTCGTAGTCGGAGCGAACGCTCGGTAGGGCATGCAATTTAATTATGATTTATTGGTTTACCGGCCTGTCTGCGGCTCGTGCTCGCATCGAGCTCGAACATTTTAAGCCAATTGGGTCCACCCCAAAATTTATTGACACTTTTTGGATGACAAAACATCGAAAAGTGCAACGCCTGAGCCTCGGCGTTCCTTATTTTTGTGCTCATAAATATTTGATTCAAAATAAGACTGATTACGAGAATGGAAGATAACGAAGGTCGGTCGAGTATTGAATACTCTTTCCTTGCAAACGTAGTAGTTATATAAGAACATAAGCATAAGAGAATTTATTTTAAGAAATTGCATATATTTATAAAAATATATTATACTTTCTTCGTGCACGATTAAGTTCTAAGAAATGCATTTTCCAGCATCCCACATCTTCTGATCAAAATTTCAACGCCCTCTGCAAGGCTAAAAAAAGCATTCACTTCCGTCGGGGGGGGGGGTTCTATTAATACTCAAAATTGTGCTAGCAAAGGGGTAGGCTCTAAATAGTATAATCTAGTCGCTATATTAATCAACTTACTAATCCGTTTCTGTGTTCGTTTTCCCTTGCAGTCATCAGCGAAGATCCCGAGTTCACAGATGTCATAGAGAACATAACGGTGCCTGCTGGGCGGAATGTCAAGCTGGCTTGCTCGGTCAAGAACCTGGGCTCCTACAAGGTGAGTGAACCGAAATCTGGCGAAAAATGTTAATGGGATTTTATTAAATAAGATTAAAAATAAAAATACTTAACAAATCAAATGATGATTTTCAAAAAATTTTAAACTATGTAAGTAGAATGAACCATTGTCAGGGCCGAAACGATAAACAATTCATAATTGGGTTAGTTGTGACATTTGGACACAGATTTTCAGCATGTATGTAGACTTAAGCACCCACTAAACAATGGTGAGAGTTGACATGTGTACATAAATCTCTGTCCCACTACGGTTATGCGAGTTAGTCGCTTTAAAATTCAATATTTAAACTTAAAATTTAAGATGAACATCTAGCTTTAGAGTTCGAGAAAGATCGTTTGCACATGTAGGCCCAACCTTGCTAGGATTTTTTCTTCGATGCCTTGCCTGCAATGTACAAGGAAGCGAACATCCACAGCTTTAAGGTGCACTTCGCAGAGAGAGAACTTCGAATTTTCCCTTGATATACATAGACCGCTCCTCGCAAGAGAGTATCGTACAAGTTAAGCCAATTCTTCTCCATAGATTATATTCAGCCGACTCTAAAGAGGACCTCAGTTTTTCTGCAACGGAGTAGTGGTCTAGCTCTGAACCAAATATACAAAAATGAATGCTCCCTTGTCCTTCCAGGTACTCCAGAACAGAGTTAGTTTCGGAAGGGCCGGACCGTGGTATGAGTCCTTTCCACTGGACACAGGCTTAACCGCACTGCTCAATATTCATTGTCTGCTGCATTCTTTTAGGCTGCGCTTGATATGCATAGATGTCTCTATCGCTCTCCCTCGCCCGTGCTCCGTCCCCGTCGCTCCGCCACAGAGTCGGCAATTTAAATTTGCATCCAATTGAATTTCCATAATGTGCGTGCGACCGAAACGTGCATAAATTTCATTTTGACACGCCTTGCCGGCTCGCTCCGGCCTTTGTTGCTTCAGCCACGTTATGTGGTGGGGCTCGTAATAATTTTTATGACCCTTAAGTTCGGCATGTTCGACCCCCACCCCCGCCCAGTCAGCCTTTCAGTCCTTTCATTCATCTCTGGTTTGCTCCTCATTGGCCGCAGGTAAGCTCAAAAGTTAACCGGCAACAACAACGGGAAGCGCTCGTAGCTGCAATAAAACGTGACTTTGCATGCAAAATAGTTGCGTAGCCGACGGGTGGGATTCTGGCTCCCACGTCTGTCCTAGGACACAGACAGGATACTCGGAATTAATTTTATAGCCCACACTGGGGTATGGCAACTTTACTATCAAATTGGCCTTCGGTCAAAAAATTAATAACAGTTCAGTTCTCAATTAAAGTTGGAAAATATCCCACGACAAAGGTGGCTAATAAGTATTTTTCAAATTTAAATTATATATTTGGATGCTTAAATGAACAAAAAAAGATAAGACTGTGTCTGTTCGGTTATAAATTTATTTTCTGTGGTCTTGGAACTACATTATCCTTGCTGCTTAAAAAGTTCACTCCCCAGCTGCGTCTGCACAAATATTTGAGCTGCTTGTAAAATTAACTCGCGTATTTCTCAGACGCTCCTTTTAACACGTTTACGCTTAAATTGTTAATGTTAAGCGAGCAGCTTTTCATTTTCCCCCATCCCCGACGCCATCCCCATCCCCATCCCGTCACCGATCCCCCACACTGCCTCGTGTCCTTGTTTGCATTTCAATTTTCAACGCCTACACAAACAGAGAGACACACGCACACTGAGGCGCACTAACAACAATGCCAGGCCAGTAACATGAGCATAAGTTTAGTTTGTTTATGTTGTTGTTTGTATTGCTTGGGCCTCCCCAGCCTCCCACAAAGCCTGCAACCCCCAATCCTCCCCCGCTACTCCATCCAGGCACCGAACAAAGCATAAACATTTTCAGGCATAATAAAGTGTGTTTATTTTTGCTTCGGCTAAAAGTTTTTTCTAGTTGTTTTCTTTTTTAGTTTTGCTTAAAATTTTATGACTTCATTTAGTATTTTATAGGGGAGGGCGGCGGCAGCGGCCGGAAAGAGTTGTGCCATTACTCAAATTGCAAATTGGCCATTCTGTCTGTCGGCTGCTATCGACTCGGGCCATCAGCATGTGTCTGAGACAAGTGAAGGCATCTGCCCCATGGAAATGAAGATAAATACGAATGAGATAGTGGCGCTTTCGAAGCGAGAGTCTGCGAAATACAAACACTGCATATAATAGAGTTTGTCTGGACTCTCAAGTGTGACGTCTCCGGCAATATCCGCTTGAAAGGATTGTGGTTTAAGGCAGCGCTTGGGAGCTTTGGTACGATAGCTATGGAAAATATGCTATATTTAAAGAATCCAATCTTAGCCTTAAAAAAATTGAGCCGGAAACATAAAGCCTTGTTAGACTACTGAAATATAAATTATTCCTCGGGCTTTAACAACTACTTATGAAACTGAAGTCTTGCCATACATATACTGACTTCCTCCTGGGTATAGGAATTTTAAACTATCAGAGAATTTAAAAGTAAAACATTACAGATAATAATCCTTATCTTTCGAAAAAGTCACACAATCGTGCGGCATTTGTTACGGTCTATGTAACTCATATTAGCCAGAGTTCAGAATTGTGACAGTTATCTTTCCAGCAGTACCTTAGCAATTTCGTTGCCATAACTGGACTTAAATATGCGAAAATTTTAATGGCATCAGCTGCTGGTGCCGGGAAAGCCTATTAAAAGTCACACCGTCACGTGGCCACCCAAGAGTCAACTTTGCCTTGACTTTCGCCGGCCTTTTCTCGCCTAGCTGAAAATAATTCGGCCATAAGCCGCACACTCTCATATAGACAGTGGGAAAGAGCACCAGAGGTGGCTGATGCTGGCCCTATATGGCGTCTAATTAATTTCAATGAATGAATCCCAGAATACGAATCGAAATCGCAAATGCAAAAGAGGAGAGTTAAAGCCAAAATGTTAGTGCCGAGGGCTTTAAGCCGTTGGCAAGTGCACTTTTATTGATTTTTAGCCCGTCCCCCACCTTTGCTCTTCTCTCTGATAAACGTGTTTGCATTAATTCTTCGATTCGCTGCTGCCACTCCGCTGCCTCGCCGAACTAGCATTTAGACGACTGACTTTTAATATGCCAAAGGAGTCAACGGCGCCCAAATATAAAATAAGCAAACTGATGGCGACTTCCCTTCGGCTTTGTCTCCGATCTCCGCGTCTATCCCGGTGTACGCTTTCAATGCAGACATTGAAAAATTAACCGATATCAGTCCACGTTGGCCGACAGCATCCTCCGGTGGCGCCCCCGAAGGATGCTGATAGTGCAGCTCAGCTCCGTGACGTGGCCCGTAGCCTTCGCTACTGAGCCCAGCGCCGCCATTACATTTACTGCCAGCGCGTTGGAATTTATCATTGAAATGGCATCGACACAACACATCCTACATTCCGGCTCCTCCTTTGTGCCTCGCATTTAGCACGTCTCAGTCGATGCGTTGGGTGCTTAAATTTGCATAAATTGCTTGTTGTTTACCCCCGAGAAAGAAAGGACGAAAAAAGGAAACGGAAACGAAAAACTAGTCGTGCTGCATAAGCTGGGCCGGGAAGTGTTTGACCCATGACGCACGCTAGCTGCCGAAAGTTTCTGCGGCGACATCTGCCGTCGCATGTGCAAAAGTTTCTACCGGAGAGCGGTCGTTAATCCTTCATAGGAATTGATGATGATGGCCCCAAGTTTGGCCAATAAAAGCGATGACAGTTTGTCATCAGCTGAACTAATAATGGGGGCCCTTGATGAGCCTCCGGCTTTGGGTGTCCGTGGCCGCATCAGCATCTATCACAGCCGATATCCGCATGAAGTGAGCTGAATAATTCAATTGTTTTGTTTTCAGGTGGCGTGGATGCATTTCGAGCAGTCGGCCATTCTCACCGTTCACAATCATGTGATAACGCGTAATCCGAGGATAAGTGTCACCCACGATAAGCACGACAAGCACCGCACCTGGTTCCTGCACATCAACAATGTCCAGGAGGAGGACAAGGGCCGATACATGTGCCAGATCAATACGGTGACGGCCAAGACCCAATATGGCTTCGTCAAAGTTGTGGGTAAGTCGATGGGCCTTGCATGTTCTTTGCATATTTCATGTTATTTGCCAAAACTGCTACAAGGAATTAGTATCTCAGACACTGACAAACCATCCCTTGGCGGGGTTGCGGTGCGCAAACAAAACACTTTATTAGGGCAAATAAATGAGAGTCCTCGTTAATTTTCTTTTATCTGATTAGTCCGTGAAAGTATTCATGAAATCTAACCATATTGAAAATTATGATATGTAGTATGTATGTGTTGTGTGCTGGAAGTTCTGTGGTTGCTTTAATAAAACTGATATAAAATAAAGAGCTCTTCTTAGTTTTTCTTGCGAACTCAAAACTCTTGAAAATAACCGATTAAATCTATATTTTTCATTATCAGCTTTTACACATTGTTTATGTATTTTCTGAGATTTATAAAAGGTCGTAGATGAGAAGAGCTTTTCGAACGAAAACAACTGCATTATAAACATTTCAATGGAATTCCAGTTATTGTAAATAATTTTCAAGCATTACATTTTCCTTTAATTTGCCACGGAATGTCTTCAATTATTTTTTTCCTGGTTTTCACAGTTGTTAGTCTCGTTCGTGTGAACTCGTATTTTCAGAACTGGATTCTTTTTTTTTTAAAGTTCCTTTTAATATTCTGGCCCCTTAAACCGAATAATATCTTGCCAAAGCCTTCAATGTGCAAGGAAATGCAAAAATGTTCAATTCGGATCCGTCTTTCACGTTGACAAATCAACATCATCCGGCTGGCAAACAAGACCGGCAACAGTTCACAGCAGGCAAAGGCCTCTGGCAATGGGCGCTGGGCGATGGGCGTGCCTTGGGTCCACTCGCATAAATCAGTTTTTGTGGCAAAACTTGAAAAATATGTGCGCAAACAAATGGCATCGGACGATGAAGTGAACTGAAGAGGAGACAGGCTGCCTGGCCGTGCAACAGTTAGGATCCGGAACGGTGGCAACGACCAGGGTCCAGGGACTAGGACCAAGCGGAGACACAGACATAGACGCCGCATGGAAATGCAAGGAGACATATGCTGCACGTTGTATAATTTCGGTTTAGAATCTGGTTTCTGAAAGCGCCAACTGGACAATTTCAGACATCGTGACATTGGGATGCCCATTAAGAAGTTGTTTTAAAAATAAGCAGTAAGTTTTATTAAACAAAAAAAATAGTTGATGTAAGCTTCTCAATTCGAGTGATTCTTTTCGAAAAGGACAACAACGAAAGCCATAAGTACAATATTATAAAAATGAATTTTTTGATTGAAAGGAAAAGAGTATGAATTTTATTTTAAAATAGAACTCCACATATGTATATAAATTTGAATTACTACTCTGGCTTCTCTTCCTCAAATCTAAAAAATAAATATTTTTAACAAGGATTCTTTTATTTGTTTTAAATCAAAAATGAATTCACCGATTAAAAAAGCATTATTTTAAGCCCCAGCTACCTTCAGCTGTTCATATCCGTTAATACCTCTTAACACTTTACCAGGTATAAAAATGGCTGCGGCATATTTTAAAACATTTTTTCTTGCCTTCCACACATTCGTTGCTCGTTTTGTTGCCTTTGACCAGGGCGGCCAGAGCTGTCATAGTGGCATTTTTTATGCCTTCCTCCTGGTAAATTTGCCTAGCATTTTTGCTGGCCCAGGACTTTTGCCACGGGTTTTGCCATCCTGCGTATCTCCACGACTGCGTCTGTGTGAGATAACCGAAATCTGTGTGAGTGTATGTGTGTGAGTGTGTGGGGAGGGGGGTTAAGAATTGCAAAAATGGCGACAACGTTGCACAAAAAGGGAAAACAGGAAAAAATCGTGGAAACAGTTGCCGCCGCTCTGGTCACGCCACATCAAATTGCCAGGACGCGTGGTGCGTGTGAGGCGTGTTATTTGAGCGTTTTATAACACTGAGGCGTGCTTAACGGCTTTTTAAAAAGTGCTATCAGGGCGCAGCAAGGGCAGGCCCAACAGATGAAATCCTCACAAAAAAAAAAAAACGAATACAATTATGGAAGGTGCTGCTGCAAGTAAGCTTGCAACATTTTGAACCTCAACGTGTGTCTGAAAAGTCGTACAGTTCAAAAAGCATAAATGGGTTCAAAATCACACAGTTTTATGTGAGCCAAAATACTAAAAATTTGAAATAAATTTAACGCACACAACAAATCCAATTAGAGGGAAAAAATAAAATGGTGCGAAATATAAATCGGCAGCCTTGTGGCTGGCAGTCAATAGAACTAAACTAAAGGCAACAAAAAAAAGATATTGTAACATACACGTAATTACATTACACAACAAAAATTTAATGAAATTAAAATGTTTCATTTGTCAACCAGATAGAAATGTACTAGTACGGAAAAACAAGGCCCAAATCGCTGTCAGACAAATGAGTAAATAAATAAATACATTTTTGGGAGGGCCCGTACAACATTTGTGAATTTAATTTGCTGACTCAAATTCAAAGCGCGGAGTGCGCCAAATGGAATAAAATGCACAGAGACAACTCGGAGGGCACAGCGAATTTGTGGCTTGAGTATGCAAAAACAAACATTAAATGTGCCTGAATTTATGGGCCACGCACACAAAATGCATTTAAATTTGCCAGCGTGCTGGCTGCCTGCTGTTGTCGCTCCAACGGCCGTCCGTTACCCGATGTGAACTGGGCACGGGAAGGCCCAGGGCACAGCCCATTCCAGCCTCCTCCATCTCCGTCCGCCGAAATGACCGCACATTGCACCAGCGAGAGCAGCACCAGCACCAAATGCAGCATGCAGCATGCAACTGAAGCAAAACAGCAAACACCGACTGTCACACCAACAATTACGAGCTGGACGAAGCAGAGGACACCAGCAAGGACTGCGACTGCGACTGGGACAGGGACAGGTTTCAGCGCGGTTGGTGCATAATTTCTCATCTCTGCTCTACTCATATAATGAGGCAATTTATTAAATTCAATTATTTCGGTGACATTGGTCCAAAGCAGGGGCAGAACCGAGGGGCAACATTATTTGGTCCGCCTGCCGACTAAATACATTTAATTTTTAATTAAAAATAAAATGATACACTCTTTTATTTGTATGAAATTTAACAAAATTCCTGAATAAAATGAATTTTTTATGTTGCTTTGTAGCTTAGTTAACATGCTTCAATTTTCACAAAGTATAAAATATAGAAAGTAAATATATATTGTTAACAAACTTACTTTTTTTATACGGTAAAATGTCATTTGTTTGTTCAAATTCTTTTGTGTTTGTCTTTAATATTTGTTGCAATTTGAAATGAATCAAAATATTAGTTTTCCCTCTTATAACTACAATATGTTTTATAATTTCTTTTATACCGAATATATAAATATGTTTATCGGTCCAACCAAGAATTCGCAGTAGTTCGTAATGTTAAACTGTAAAAGGGTTTCCAAAACTCATAAGGCTAGAAGGAAGATTTTATGATTAAATTTATAATTTAATAATTACTTATTCAGAGAAGATTATAGGCTATTTTCGTTGTAGGTGTTTACTTACGCTCAGTTATTACTTTCCTCTATCGACAAAAAGGATTCTTGGTTGCCATTAGGTGGCTAAATGGTCACGTCCTAGTTTCCGAAGCGTATAAAAAAGTAATAGAAGAATATGCTTGCGGACACGGCAATTAAATTTAACGCGATAATGAAGCAAAATAAAAACTTAGTTTAGCGCATCCACACGTTAGAAGACCAATTAGAAATTCCTACAAGCTCGATGCATCCATCGAAGGATTAGGTAATAAGCTTAAGGAAATCCGTGTCCAACCTTTTGCTGTGTACTTGCACTACTAATTAAATTTTTCCATAACGATTCACATGAAAAAAGTTTTGTGCTGTTGGGGAAAACTTTCCGGGCTGTCGCCAGCTGCAAAAATATCAATAAAGAAACTAATATGTCAAAACTAGGGGACAACAGCTGCTATATGGCCGTGTCTTTCCGACCATGTCCTGCGATTAGCACATCAAGCGTTTATTAATAGCACGAGGAAAAAGCGTCCCGGGGAAAGTTTTTGGTCATTATTGGGAAAAATAAAAGAAAGGTATAAAGACCAAAGTTTTTAGAAGTTTCCTCTTTTAATTATACTCGTTTTCCATTAGCTTTGTATAGTTTTTTGATACAAAAAGTTGATAAAGGGAAGAAGACATTTGTGGGAGCCATGATCAAATGGGTATACTAGAGCTGGTCAATTAAGTCGCGCTTCCTGAAGCAATGATCCATGGAATATCTATCTGGCCTCATCCAGTTTAAGTCTGTGGCAAGTGAGTTGGCACTGCATTGATTAGGTGTCGAGCTCAGGACGAATGGGGACAGGAGCCGTCAGTGCCCAGACTGCTGCGACACTAATCGCCTGGCTACGTGACTCACGTCGACTGGGCAGGCTTTGACCCACCGAAAGAAATCGCCGGCGATGAGTTTTGATTGCAGACGGCGTTGGGAATATAAAATGAGGCCCGAAGTCTGGGACAACTGCAGTGGCTGCCAGCCAGTCATCCGTCCATATGTTCCCACTCTCAAGTTCCGGCGTGCCGGCATTGTGACTTTGTGATTTGCATAGATTTTTCATTACAGATTTGCCTTCGTTTTTGGGGCCAGTGGAAAAGAAAAAGGGTTTTCTCGACAATTGAAAGATATGGTCAGAGAAAGCGAACGAGGCACGAGTGAGGGAAAAATAAGACTGATGACAATTTGATGAAGGTTGCCGCATCGATTTTTGAATTAACAAGCTCGTTCTTCTTGGCTTCACGGGGTGGAGGTTTTGGCTGTTCGCAAAGCTAATTAGGCTTAAAATAAAGTTCAGCAGTAACTTTGTCGGGAACCGAATCTTACTCGAGTGTCAGCGCATCGGAGTCAACAATGCATGAAATTCTCTGTTCCATCCACTAGCGAGGTATCCCCACAAAATGGTGTCATTGAAACGGATATCTGGCTCTTTATTTTGCAACCCTAAAGTCATTTTGCTTCCCACGAAAGTGTGTACGAATTCCTCCCACGCGAATAAGATTTTCGATTCGTTTTCCGCTTTCTTGGCAACCAAATTTCTCAAGAAAAAGTAGAACATTTTACTTTCCTACCTTTGGCATTTGAATAAAGTCCGAAATTTGTTGTTGGGTAACAAATATAATGTAACTCCGTATTCCTCTTTCTGTCGTCCTCAGTGCCCCCCAATATAGACGACGCCCTGACCTCCAGTGACGTCATCGTGCGCGAGGGCGATAACGTGACGCTGCGCTGCAAGGCGAAAGGCAGCCCAGAGCCAAGCATCAAGTGGAAGCGGGATGACGGCAACAAAATTGTAATCAACAAGACGCTCGAGGGTAAGAGCCCATCCCCATGGCAGCTTTCAGGTGCCCAGCTAACTTCCCCTCCCTCTTCCCCGTTTTATTTGCAATTGCAGTCAGTGACTTGGAAACGGACTCGCTCGAATTGGAGCGGATCTCGCGCCTGCACATGGGTGCCTATCTGTGCATAGCCTCGAACGGAGTTCCGCCCAGCGTGTCCAAGAGGATCAAAGTCAGCGTGGACTGTAAGTTGGTAGCCCGTAATTTCTGTATAACTTTTTATGACTCCCTTTCGTGTGTCCTTTCAGTCTCGCCCATGGTCTGGATTCCGCATCAACTGGTCGGCATACCCATGGGGTTCAATATCACCCTGGAGTGCTTCATCGAGGCAAACCCCACCTCGCTCAACTATTGGACTCGCGAAAACGAGCAAATGATCACTGAGTCATCGAAGTACAAGTAAGTTATACTACGCCTATTGTAATCGATCACCATTTGGGGGCTTGGGTTATTCCTTATCAGGACTTGTTTAACCCCGGCGCACAGTATTCGTCTGATAAAGAGCGAATCTGTGCTAGCCAGTCGCTGAATTCTAGATTCTCAATTCAGTTGACTGCCAGTTATGGAGTGGATTATCTGTCTGTTGTTTTTTGCGAGTGCCTCAATAGCTGCAAAGGCGACGGTGACCAGCGCAAACACTCGACTGTTGAACAACATCCTCAGCTATGTAGACGAGGGAGAAGACGCCTGCAGCAATTACTTCCAGCATGCTTGCGGCAAGTACGCGGCTCGTCACATTGATGACCCCTTCACTGAAATCACCCAGATGCTGGACCACAAGGTCAACCAAGACCTCCTCCAGGTAATGGACGAGCTGGAAAAGGACTCACGGATGCCTGGCTTCAACGAGAACACTTTTGAGGCAAAGGCGCTCCGTTTTTACCTCACATGCCGCGACGCTCCGGCCAGCACGCGCAATGCCTCGCACTACCTGCGATTGGTTCCTCCAGCCGAGGGACTTACGTGGCCCCAATTCAGCCCCAGAGGCACGGTCTGGCCCAAGGATCAGTTCAAGTGGATGGAGACCTTGGCACATCTTCACCGGTTTGGCCTCAGAAACGTCCTTATCAACGTTGCGATCTTGCCAAGTCTCAACAACAGTGAGGAGATTGTCGTGGACCTCAGCATGCCCCAGTTTGGGGGAGAATCGCAGCACCTAAATGGTTTTATCGAAACTCTTGCCACGCTCCGAATTATGGGAGTGGCGCGAAAAGCCAGCTTAGCGCTCTCGCTCAAGATAAGAAGACTGGAGTCGGCTATTATAGCCTTGACGGAAGCCGACGAAGAAACAGACCCCCAGCTTATGAGTGTAGGTGAGATGGAGCGCAGAACGGGCAGCGAATGGCGCAGGTTTATCGAGACAGTAGTTGGCCACCCCATTCCCCACGACTTTCGCCTGCAGGTCGTGAATCTGCAATATTTCACGGCCCTCAAGCACCTAATGGCCTCAACGGACGCCGAGGTATTGGTCAACTATATAATGACCCGCTTCGTGCTCCACCTGATGGAGGATACCATGGACAGCGAAAAGCCCATTCATTGCATAATGGACCTACGGCGTAACATGAATCTGGCCTTTATTCTGCTTTATAAAGAGCGATTTGTCCAGCCCCAATCTCTGCAGCAAAACACCTTGGAGGTCGAGCAAATCTTCAACCGACTAACTCGCCAGTTCCTGCTGCAGATAGAGCGTAACCGGCTTGGGTTGACCGCCAAGCAGCGCAGGATGGTCGCCCGGAAGGTGCAGGCCATTTCCCTCAATATTGGAAATCTACCAAAGGGTCTGGACCATCGAAGCTTCGTCAGTCGGTTCTATGAGGACCTGGAAATATCCACAGGTGATTTGGACTATAACCGAGAGCACCTAAAGCTGCTGGGCTTCCGAACTCGAAAGGAAATGGCGCAACTTGACCAGCCGGCGCCGAGTGAAGGAGAGTATTTCTACCTGGCTGATCCCGACACGGCATTGAGCTCCACTCCGATGTATATGATGCGCCAGAATGTCATCATAGTGCCACATGGTATTCTGCAGGAGCCGCTCTTTGTACCCAATAGTCACGAGGTGTTCAAGTACAGCCTTCTGGGATTCGTCCTCGCCCACGAGCTGATGCACGCCGTCGACGGCACTGGAATCTTGATCGACAGTCACGGAAACCCCCTTGAACCGGGCGTTGAGATCCTCTCCTCACCACGATTCGAAGAAGGCTTGGAGTGCTTAAACAAAAATAAGACGGAGTACCTGGACGAACGAATAGCAGACATATCCGGCCTGAGTCTGGCATACGCCACTTATTTCGAAAACTTGAATACCTCGAGTCGCACAGACTTCACCAACAAGTCACAGGAGCAACTTTTCTTCCTCAATCTGGCGCAGTTCTTTTGCGGAGATGGCGATGCCTCAAACTTTTTGGGTCACGACGACGACGAGATGCGCTTGCAGCAGCTGCTGACTGGCTTTCAGCCCTTCGACAGGGCGTTTGGCTGTCGCAGGGATCGACCTCAGCCCGAAAAGTGTCAGCTGTGGTGAACAAAGCGAACCAACAGCTTGGAACTTAAACTAAATTTAATAAGCGAGATCATTCATTCTTTTAAAGTTTTCCTTGTTTTTTTACCACTTTTTTGATACTTTTTACGAAATTCAACAAAAATACATTTTTGCTTATCTTCTTAATTATATATTTCTATGAAATTCTTAGATTCTCTTTATTCTACATTTTAATGGGCAATGGCAGTTGTGTCGAAAACCAAACCCCCATCTTCTGAAATCTAATCTTATAGAATCATTTAATGTCCGGCGGAGGATATTATAATTTTTGTCAGGAGTCAGGATCTAAATAGACCATATTGGACGACTATATTACAAAGTTGTAATAAGAAATAGAAAACTATATGTTATAAAAGCGATATCTCAATTTATTTACAAATCCGTGAAAATCATTAAAATCCCTCCGGGTTTTCTACTACACATACACCTGCAGCAATTTGCTTCGCTTTGCATAGCTTGAAATAAAGCACTTCTTAAATTGCCATTGAACTTGAAGCTTGGATACTTTGAGATTTTTAGATCCTCACCAGAGCCGACACCGGTGGCTGGCCTGCATCTTGGCTTTCTTCTCGCAGCCAAACTCCCTGGAGAACTCCTCGAAGTTGGCCAGTGTCTGCATCACACGTAGCTCGTCGGCGGCATGCTCCAAATGGGCCTGCGACTGCGACCGGAGACTGGAGACAGGAGTCCGTCCGCAGAAGAATTGGGCAAAGCTGATGAAGAACAGCTGGCGCTGGCTAAACTGGGGAACCAAGGGATCGCGCGGCTCTCGTTGGTCCGCCCGCACACCGAAGAACGTCTCATATGCCAGCCGGAGGGCCGCAAAGTCAGCCAGTTTCTCGTCGAGCCACTTGGAGCCGGTTGCCATCTGCTGCTGCATGCAGTTGAGTCCCTGACGGAATTGCTTGCTGGCCCCGATCTCCTCCACGGGTCCCATGATGTTGCCGAGGTCGTCGTAGTCGATTCCCGACATGTCGAAGCCATGAGCCAGCTCATGGGCCAGGGCGAACCCCATAACGGCGTGCTGTTGCAGAGCGCTGATGTTTGTATGCCACACGGGTAGCTGGAGCAGTCCGTGTGGCACCAGCACCAGGTTGCGAGGCCTCACATACAGGGGCGACGAGTTGCTGGCATCCCAGCTCTCTGCCAGGTAGCTAACGCCTCCTCGCGTTAAGTTAGTCGAGTTTGTGGAGTTCAGCGAAAGCAGATCGTAGTTGGCCACCACACGCTGGCGCAACAGCTCCAGCTGGTTCCCATAGAAGTTGTGGTCACTCAGCTCCAGGTGGGCGTATTGCTGCTCGACGGTCTCCAGCTCGTCCAATTGGACAAAGCCCAGTTGCAGGCGCATTGCACGTATCTTTTGCTGTAGGATGTGCACCAGGGGAGGCGACAGACGCAGTCGGTTCTCGGACAGGGTTTGGCCAAACCGCCGCTTAAGCCGCCGGAACAGAGCGCGAATCTCTGGCTCAGATTCCGGATCGAAGAAGCGCTGGCTAATCAGCCAGCTGCTTGCCAGGGGCATTGCCCTTCGCAGGCTGGAGACGCACTCTCCCCGCGAGATCTCCGCCGGGCCTTGACTCTTGAGGAAGGCCAGCCACTTGAGCATGATATAGCTGCATACAGTGTCTGGCGTTTGTGCCTCTACCAGTTCGCTCACTGCCCTCAGGTAGGGTATGTTCTCGATGATCAACGTGGAACGCAGATCCAGCTCGGCGTCATCACGCACTTGACGCATGAAGGACAGCCAGCGGAGTTGCGGAAGGTATGTGGCCAGGTAGCCCAGCTGCATTTCCCGTGGTCCCTCGTCGTCATCCAGATCCTGCAAGCGGTGCAACTTGTGCTCAAAGTCGTCGACCAGACGGGCCAGAGCGTTCGCCGACCGCTTTGTCTGGCCAATGTCCAGCAGAAGCTCGATTATGGCTCCCTCCCCCATGGGCAGCGTCTCCTGGCGACTTGGTTTGTTCACGTAGATGCTGTAGGAGCGCGAGTCGTCCCACCGCGGCAGGACATCCATACGCAGCAGTGCTCCATTCAGGCCGTGCAACCGCAGTCTTCCCATTGTCGTTATCCAGTCGAAATTGTCGGGACGCCAGCCCCGACCCACCGATGGCCAGTGGGTTAGGTTGGAGGGTTGCACTAGCACCAGGTACTTCTTCAGGTTGTAGGGCTTCAGCCGTTTGCAGGAGCGGTAGTAAAAGCGCATCTGCTCCAGCAGCATAGAGTCTCCCTCGAAGGAGCTGCTGTTGCTGCGCCTCAGCAGGAGCTCCAAGCGCCGATTCAGGTTGCTGTCAATCCCCTCCAAAGTGTCCGACGGCAGCAACTGCTCCTGGTATCGCTCCCGCTCGCGGTCCTTGTCCCGCTCCCTTTCGCGCGGAAAGTGCTGCTCCTCTTGCTGGATCTGCCAGTTGCCACAGGCATACTGGTAGAAGTTCTCGCAGGGACGCGCCTTGGTGTCCATGTAGCTCTGCAGTTGGGTGGCCAGCATCTGCTGGATGCTCTGGGGGGGACGTATCTGGCGACAAGCGGTGGGCGTGGTGCGCCAGGCCAGCGAAAAGAGAAGCCAAGCCGCCAGGCTGAGCCTCAGCATGATGGTTCCGACTGTGACAAATTACAACTGGCCAGACACTAAGTCGCCTGGATCGCGGAGACTTCGGGCTAGAGCAAGCCCCCGTTGCTTGTCAGTCTTCATCGTGGAATCCGTACAGCGCACACTGGTTTAAGCAGTGCGATTTCCTCTCACACAATTTAGGAACTATATTCTATGTTGTTACAAGACAATAAAAGTATAAGAAATGCCACCAACTTTAATGCGTAAGAGTTTTCTTATTCATATAATTCTGACAACTTTTTTAAATTGACTACAGAGGTGCTCTTTCAAGGATCAAGATTTTATATGGCCAGAATATTTAATACTTTACACAAACGGGCATATGTATTATCTAAATCTTGTCTTGTTCTCAAAGATTTATGGTATACATACATTTAAAACTTGTATAAGGGTCTGATTAAAAAAAATAAATAATTGCTTTACTAATCCCGCCTTTCTTCCTCAATTTTTTTCGGGATATAGTGGGTCTAGTAATATGCAAAGTTGGCCCAATGAATTTTACTTTGCATATCTACCAAAACAAAACAGGCTTTGATAATAGGATTTTTTATCTACATATTTGGCTTTAATAACAAAAAAAAATGTAGATTTAATACATATTCTAAAGCGAGTATTTTTAATTTTGTAATTATTTTATAATTAAATATTTTCTTAGTTAAAACATTGTATTAAGAACTCTAAGCTCTAAGCGATTTAATAGCATTTGGAACCACTGTGCTCTGCTTGCCAGGTCGCATTCTGATTAGCCTTAAGTGGATGCTTATCAGTTTCACCTTGGCCTTGATTCCCGATTGCCGCTCATTGGGCCTGACCCACAATGGGCGTCGGATCATGGACGCGCGACGCAAAAGCTGTCATTGACCTTGCCTCACAGCTCCGATCGCACTGCTGCTGATGCTAATGCTAATACTGGGACTTGTGATTTTCTCTACTTGCAGAACCGAAACGATTCCGGGCCATCCGTCGTACAAGGCGACCATGCGACTGACGATTATCAACGTGGAGAGCAGCGACTATGGGAACTACAAGTGCGTCGCCAAAAATCCTCGGGGCGACACGGACGGCAACATAAAGCTCTACAGTGAGTGTCCGGCCATACTAGTTATTTATACCCTTTAATATTGGGCCAGAGCCACAGCCACAGCGATTCCAGACACCGCCCGAAATGCGGTATAAATTACAGGGGGCGAGCTTTGGGCTGGGGAGCGTGTGTTTAGAACGGCTGGAAATCCAAAACTGCAACATTTTGTGGCTTTAATTATGGCGTTTGTCGGTGCAGTTGATTGGTTGTGTCCCGGCCAGAGATAACCAGCCATTGTTTGTGCGGTACTTTAAGGGCTCTGGCTTTAATTCTCTCACTTGCTCCCCGCTGCGCGCAGCGAGAGTGCTTTGCCCCGGAATTGAATGCAACATTTATACTGGGTTTATTCTTATCTATTGATTACCTCGTTGTGGCTGCGACAAGGTGGCAATTAAAGCCGTTGCCGGACCAATAAAGTGTCAATAATCTGTCAATTTGCTAAATCACTCCCCAGTCAATGGCCGGGCCATTTATAGCCTTGCCTGCCAGCCCCGATTTCGTTCACAAAAGTTCATAAAACAATATAAAATATCCGCTCGTTGGCGTTGGCGCCAATAAATGGCCATGGCCACCAAGAATGGCCAATGTGAAAAGGCGACAAGTTAATTTATATGTACACGCTTTTTATTTGGCTGCCGGTGGCACAACAATGGCAAGAGCCCTTACGGAAGTGGGTGTCGCTCTACCAATTAAAGGTAACAATGGCCGCTGATAATAGTGGGGGAACAGCGCCAACAATGCGAACAATGAACCTGCGACAATTTTATTGAGTGGTCAGGGGAAGATACGAACGTACCGAAGCTGGAAAGCTGGGAAGCTGGTAAGCTGGGAGGTGCCGGGTTTCGGGATTCCCAGCCAAGGCAAGGCCAAGTGCCAGGACCCATAAATTTCCTCAACAAATTGTCGAATTTAATGCCAAGAGAGGCCAGCCAGCCAGCCAGCCAAGAAGAAGTCGTAGAAGCTCTGGGGAAGAGGCCAAGAAATTGAAATCGAAAGGAAGGGGGCGGGTGAGGAGGCTGGACTTACGTGGCCAGAAAAGAGAAGACAATTGGGTGGAAAGGCAGAAAATAGCAGTTAAGATATCGAGCTGGCGGTGGGCTTTTGTACATATATGAGAGCTGCGGCTTGTGGTTAGCCGGTAAATGGAGCCGCGATTGTTCGCTGCGAATGCATCCAATCACTGATATATACAAACTCACTGAGCTACATACTGATTCATGTCAAAATCTATGCCCCGCAGTGTCAAGTCCGCCGACCACACAACCGCCTCCCACAACCACAACGCTGCGGCGCACAACAACGACGACAACGGCAAACACGCTGGACGGCTACCACAACACCCCGCTGAACGGCATCGGCGGCGATGGTCCAACAAATTCGGTGATTGTGATTGACAAATGTGAGTAGTAACATCGAGCTGCAGCCTCTGCTGGCAAACTAATTGACCGTGCTGCCGCTTTTGCTTCATCACTTACAGCGGGCAACAAATATCAATCGAACCTGAACGACATTGGCAAGTCGGAGCAGAAGCTGACGGGCAGCAGTCCCAAGGGCTACGACTGGTCCAAGGACAAGGGCAGTGGGAGCCGGCCCCTCCTCTTGGCGCCCGGCTGGCTCCTAGCGCTCTGTGCCCTGCTGGGAACGCTCTGGCGGGTGTAGAGGACTGCGACTGCGGACACACATAGAAATCGTATTAATAAAGTGCCATTAAAAACAAATCGAAATTAAAAGTGAACGCACCCGAAAAGCCGAAAACAGGAACTGCAGCGGAGCGGATGATAAACCATAAAAACTATGTACTTAATTAAGCAAATGGTTGCACTAACGAAGTCATGCTTTGGTTTACCGTTTGCTACACATAAATATTGAATTTTATTTCGTGCAATAGCCCACTGCGTGCGGGCGTTATTCAAAATTGTGTTGGCCAAACAAAGGCAGTAAATTAATTAACCGAGCTGACTCATTCCCAGGTCGACCAAGCACACCCTATCGCGAGGTATGGGGGGCCTACCCACACCCATGAATGCAGCTTAGATGCATTATTCCCATCTTTTCGCCACTTTAGTTGCATTGTCAATGCAATGTTATCATCCTGGTAAGGGTATGCCCAATGCGGTGCCAAAGCAGAAAGCAACATATGATTTTAGTCAGTCGTAAACACACACACATTCTGGTTAGTTAGTCGAAACATAAATTAATTTAATTGCAAAAAGGCGAAATAAATATACATTTCAAATGTTGCCAAATTGTTAAAATACAAAGCACAGAATAAACACACTCACAAACTGTAAATAAAAACGCATACGCATGAATGAAACCAAATACAATTGTAAATTATGTACTCGTTATAGGCGTCTCGGCGATTGCCCACTTGTGCGAGGGTAGGCAGGAAGCAATTTATGATATAGGAACTCAAAGAAGAATAAATAAGGATCCCATACAACAGGCACGCGAGACGGTCGGTATTAATCAAAAGCCAATTAATAAAGAGATGAGAGCAAACACGAAATACGAATACTGTTGATAAACACCTATGCTAGTTGGCGAGTTCGAGTGGGTTTTAATTATATATCAGTTTCTTTGAACCAAGGCGAGCCAGCGGCCAACATAAGTACGTTCTAAACTATACATATACAAAAATATATTTAAATACATATATCATAGGCCTTAGTTTGTGTTTCTAAACGATAAGAGTGATAATGTACATTTAAAGAAATTTGTCCCCGAACGGAGCAAGCCAGCAAGCAGCCAGCGACACAAATAAAATATCTATTTGGATTGCTTCTTACACATCAATATGCCTTTTTATTCCCGGAATAAGGGTCCTGCGGGAAGGTAGGTGGATAATATGCACAGCCAATCCGGGCAGATGACGCTCCCTCCACATATCAATAACAATTCCACTCGAATCACTGGGCTAACAAGTGACCAAGGAACGCATAAATGCTTATCCTGCCCTACAGTCGAGTGCAACGAGTTCCTATTTTTATTTGATCCTGTGTTGGCGCAGCACTCGGCGGAGCACGTGAAATTGTTATTGAGCCGAGGACGCGCCTCCTTCTCGACTCCTGCAACTGCACAAATATCCTTGCTCCTGGCTGGTCAGGGAGTGCCTGGAGTGCAGGAGACATTCGTATTTTCTTGGCGGGGGAAAAAAACAAACATTTATTTTTTCTAAAAACCCTGATGCTCTTGGCCTCCTACGTGGCGTGTGCACAGCGAAAACAAAGCCCAGACATGCCGAAGGGCTTTGGGATGGCATCAGGATTCCAGTGGTGTCTTAGCGAGTTCTCTATCCCTGGGAACAGCTCGACTTGGCCAAGTCAGCCTAAATCTATGATACGGCTTATATCAACCTCTCCCGAAAGTATGCTTCCACCACTGAATAAATCGTTGTATTTAGTTTTAGTTATTTATTTGTTTTATTTAAATCTTAAAAACATTAAATGTTGGTGTCTAGAAACTTATGAATTAGGGGAACTTATTCTACAGGAACTTATTATTTCTTAGACCTCCACGGCCCGACGATCCAGCAGAGTGTCGAGTATCTTGTCCATGTGCTCGCTACAGTTGGCCAGGCAAATGTCCGCATACTCGCTGAGGAAGTACATGAAGCTCTCGAGCTGCTCCATCGAGCAGGCACGGAAGCCATCGTCGCGTCCAATGTTGTCGATGGCCCGGATGATGGAGCGCAGCTTGTGGACATACTCCGGCGTGTTGCGGCAGTGCTCCAGCGAGCCGTCCGCCAGATTGGCGGGCTTCTCGTAGCTACGGATCCTTTGCTCTACGCTCCGGAGTTTGCTTTGCTGCTGCTTCAGCGTCTGCATCATCTGCGGTACGGACATGACAGGAGCAGCGGAAGCGGCACCTGGATCCGACTTGGCAAACAGCTCGTCCAGGGGCACTGCTTCGTAGTCCAGGGAGAACATGTCGGGCGAGAAGGACAGCCTTCCGCTGTTGTTGCTGAAGCTGTCAGACTCGAACTCCGTCTGGTCCAGGTCGCTGGTCTTTATGGTCTGATTGGCGTTGCCGCTGTTGTTGGGCCAGGAGTACTTGCTGCGTCCCTCCAGGCCATTGCTGGCGCCAGTCTGCAGACCCACCAGCATGCTGTAGCTGCTCTCGATGGAATACTTCTGGGTGGTGGGCCAGAACTCAGGAACGCTGCTGAACTCGATGTGATCCACTCCGAAGCGCAACTCCGATTTTTCAGAGTCGAGGAAGGCGAATAGCTTCTCCACCTTTTCGCCTGTCATCAGCTTGCCACTGAAGGGCACAGCCAGGTCTCCGCTGGCGAACCAGTAGTGGGAGCAGCCCTGGACGCTGGGCGGACGATCCGGCAGTGACTGCCGGGCTGAGCCCGAGTTTCCTCCGCCTCGGATGAACTTGTGCCCGTCGATGCCGAAGGCCAGGTCCCGTGTCTCCCAGCTCTTCTGGGTAAATATCTCATACAGAAGGCGTAGGCGCTCGGGGCTGTTGTAGAATATCTCCAGAGATACGGTGAAGTCGCCGGCAGAGATCCAGAACATCGATTGTGTTTTCGCAGCCGGCATCTCATCCTGGGAGGAGTTAATATCAACGGTAGGAGCGTTGGCAAAGAACTCGCGCTCGCTGCAGGGTGTGGAGGGAGTTGTGGAAATGCCCTCCAGATCGAGTGGCTGGTCCTCACGAATCACCTGCATGGCCAAGGAGCTGCGTCGCGGCCTCTCCTGGCTAGGAATGGGACTGAACAGTTGCTGTTGGGCCGGACTGGAGCCGGTGCGCCCCTTGACGGGCGTCGAGAAACAGGAGGGTTTCGAGCCGCTGTTGCCAAAGGAGGATCGTCGCATAGGGCTGCTGTCCATCGGATCATTCGAGCACGTCTCGAAGCCCTGGTCTATAAAGCTGTCCCGCAGAGGCTGAGCCAGGGACTGCCTCGGAGTATGGGCGGGGGACTGATCGCTGTCGGCATTCGGCGAGGGAGAGGACATCACGGTCAGGGTGTAGGCCGACTTGATCTTCCGAGGAGAGTTCACGTGGCGCATCAGAGACTTGTCCAGCTCTATGTAGCTCTGTTCGGGCAGAGTGGCGGCTGCCTCCATCTTCTTCTTGCTGGGTGCTGAGGCAGGTGGCTTGTAGTCCGAATCGGAATCGGTTGAAGTGATTGCATTCGCTGTGGCCTCCACAATAGAGTTCTCCTTCTTCCAGGTCAGGGTGCGACGCATCTTCTTCTTGCGAGGCGGACGCTGGGGCTTGGCAAAATCGAAATGAGTCTGCTCCTGGCTTTCCTTGGGAGTTTCCGGCTGAGATTCGTCGCTGGTTATCTAGAGAGAGGAAAAAGTTTTGGTTAGGCACATTCTTTCAATCCACCTGTCTTTAAACTTACCTTTGGCAGTGTTGACAACCCGGATTCGCTCTCTTCAGCTTCGGACTGCTTGCAGCTGGAGGCACTGGACTGGGTTTGACTCAGGCTGGGCCGGGGAGCTGGAACTGGCGGAGCCTGTCGCTTCACCCGGCGCGGAGTGGTCTTGACTATCTGAGCCTGGGCCGTGTCCACCTCCTTCTCCTCGACATTTTCGTCCTCCTTGGCCTTGTGCTCTAGCTCCAATTTGGCTATGGCCTCCTCTAGTAGCTGCTCCACGGCGGTCTTCTGAGTGGTATCGCCCATGGAAGCTGCGCTAGTCTCAGGCAGCGGCTGCTCTTCCTCGGCGGCTATCTCAATGGGCTGCTGGCTATTCGACACACTAGTGATATCGAACTGCACGCCGTTTTCCGTGCTGAGCCAGCTGTAGAACAGGGTTTCCAGTTGCTCGTTCTGAAAAAACATTTGGCTCTCGCTGCCGCTGCGTTCCTGACGGGTGCGCCGGATCTTTTTCGGTGGGGCATAGGCCTCTGTGGGCAGAGACCGGCGAATGGCGTCCAAATTCCTCTTCTGTGATGTTTCTCGGGCTTGGGTGTCGCTGTTAGGTTCCAGGCAACGACGAGTGCGGGGACGCGGCACCCTGCCTTCCGGACTGGGTTTGAGGATCACCGTAAGCGTACTCACATGCAGTTCGGAGGTGGGTGTCTCGAGTTTGCTCTCAGCAGGCTTGGATGGCGAATGTCCTCCTGGTCGCGGTGGCGATCCCTGTTCGAGAACGCACTTCGCCTCCAGTTCTTGCGCCAGGTGCTTGACACTGGCCTGCTGCTCCGCCACTACCTCGCCCCGAGCCATCTGCTTCTTCACCTTCGCCTTGAGACCCGCGGCATGGGCGTTAAACTTGGGATGCTTGGCCGCCATGTCGCCGACGAACTTGTTGAACAACAGAGCCTTGTCCTTCACGCTTAGCTCGCGGAATACCTCCTCGGCCACCAGGCAGGGGCCACTGTTCGAGGTCTCCGCCTTGAGGTGGGATTGGGGCTGGGGCTTGGCCTCCGGCGACAGCTCGTTTTGGAGCGTGACATACTGCGGCTCTTCGGCACGGCGCATCACCTGGCTGATCTTCGAGTTGAACAACTGAGCCATTTCCTTTACCTTCATGGGCAGCGTTGCGGAGGTCTTTCCAGGTGCCCTGGTGGCGCCACGAGGGGTGTGCATCTCTGGCTGCTGCTCGTACTTCTGCTTCAGTTCGCTGATCTTCTGCTTGCCACTCAGCTTAGGCTTGGGCGGAGTTACCGGGTCCGACTGGATGCCGAGCTTGGCAATAGCGCTGGCCACTTTTCCCGAGCAGGCGGCCATCTTGGAGGCCTCCAGACTCTTGGTGGGTGTGACTGGCACCTCCTCGTCGAAATACTTCATAAGATTCTCAATGCTGGACAGGTCCAGGTCCGTGACCTGAACACGACCAGGCGTCACATACGAGTTCTGGTGCTCGAGGGCCGTAAGGAATCGGTCGTCATCTAGCGAGGAGATCTCAAAGAGCTCCTCCCGGGTCATGGTGGCCCGGAGTAGGCCGCAGGCATTGCCAGTGTCCCCGTGATGGCTGGATCGTCGACGCTCCTCGATCTCCGCATTCAGCTGCAGCAGCTCGCTGAGATCCTCGCTGTTCATGGCCGCCGTGTCCACGATCATCTCGCTGTGCTTGTTGTTTGGTGTAGAATTGCTCAGAACCATATTGATTTTCGCTTTTGAATTTGATGTTCACGTTAGACGTTGCAGTTTGTAACTGTGCCCTACCGATGCCGGGCTACAGTTCTTATAGTCATCGCAGGTAAAAGTTAGTTATCTAGCGAATGCAGGTAACAGGTAAAGTGATGCCTGTTCCCGAAATCGAAATCCACGCGCGGATTAAATGGCGGTTATCCCGCTACCTCCGATACGCGTTGATCCGCTGATCACTGATCAGGTAAGTCCCACTGTCACAGCTGCCAACCAAATGGATTTCCCGCGGTAACAGTAATTTAATTGCTGTCGCGAACCTTCCAGGAAAGTCCAAGCCCAGTTGACCTGATCAGTTGCTGAAATTGCAAATTATTTATGGCCTGCAGGGCAACTGCAAATGTCCCTCCTATTCTCCTCAGTAGAAAAGGATAATAAAGATGCTTGGACGGCAGCTGTCAAAAAGGCTATTAAATTCCAATTCCAATTAACACCTCGTATGCGGCAACTGGGAATGCCAAGACCGCAGCATCATTGCATACCAAGCGCAAAAATCTCGCCCGAAAATGGGAATACTAACAAGACCCAAGCGAGTTGCAGTCACAATAAAAATCACACACTGAAATTTCTGCATCTTGTGACTTGGCAAGGGAAACGGGGAAAGGTGAAAGCAGGGCTCAGGGGATGAGCTCTGATTTTGATACGATTCAAGCTAAACCTGGAGGAGGATGTCGCCCGTTATGCCAGCTGAACTTTGTTTGCCATTTACCACCTTATGCAAATCACTTCGAAAGCAGTAAATTTGAATGGGCAGAGATTGGGAGTGAGCTCAGGTGCCAAAGAGCGCCAAAGAGGTCTGATACGGTCCCACATGCCAAGATGACTGTGATGGCTGTGAAAGGAAATGCCTCGTTATTGTATCATCAGTGACATAGTCGGGCCTTTAAATAGACTGTTTCAATTTGCTAATAGCCACGTGGCATATTTTCATGCATGGCAGCGACTTTGTCTAGACAACAAATTCGCCAAGTAGGACTCAATGGGCGAGAAAGTAAAAGGTTTCCCACAATTTTTCCCCAGCCAACACTCCGGCGTTTATTTGTTTGGCCTGTGCTTTCAATAACTTTAATATCGTCGTTTGTGCGGCGCAGAGACGTCGGAAATTGAATTGAATTACTTCGAGTGCGAGTAACTTGAGAGTGGACTGAAAAACTGAAGAGCGATGTGCGAGAGTTTTTCCTCTGTCTCTGGCTTTTAAAAGTAAGAGCAGTCCGTGGACTGCGGATACTGTGGAGACTGCGGAGTGGAAACGAACCGCAGATATACTTTTAATGCCAACGAAAATGGGGAGACGTAACAGCGATTAAGTGCAGGGCATCGAAAATGAGATACCTGGCAAACAATTCATGAGATTAAAGCAATCGGATGGAGAATTATCCCCATTTGGGGTTAAATTAAAATTGAATTAACTACGGATCATACTATTACAAGGATTTCTGTACTTTATGGGAGACTTTACTTTTGAGCCATGAATAAATTCCTACAACGGCTACTTCGTACATTAACGTTGCTCTGGGATGAGAAATTCCTCATCCGCTTGACCGCTTGATCAGAGTGACGCAAGGAATTCGCTCTGAGAGCATTGATAAGACTCCAGAAGCAAAGTCGAACCGCCCCGCGAAGCGTGCTTGAAATATGAATTGGGTGCTCCAACGAGGCGCCATCTCTGGCGGCGATGCAGTGAAGCGAGCTGGGCCGCCACTTCCAGCTTCCAGCTACCAACTACCAGAGGCTCCAAGCAGCGGAAGTGTTGTGTTGCCATTGACCCGTTAACGACTCGCATTCTTCTCGAGTCCCTTTGGCCTCGGCTGTGCAGATTAATTTTCGTTTGCCGCTCTTTTAATATATTAATAAATTAAATTGCATATTTCGCTTTATACGGCATACCGCTTTGGCCGAACTGACGGGGCCTTTTGTCTATATGGCATTTAATGAGTTATGTGCCGAAAAAGTGAAATTTTTAATATAAATAATTATCGCATGATTTTCTCTTTGATACACACGGCGCACAGGTCGCGTTCTTTGGCGTTGCCACGCATAAACACATTTAAAGCATTTTCAATAAATTTGCATAAATTCGCGGGACGTCTCCCTGATTTATAGCAAGGATGTATTTTCGCCTGTTAAAGCAGCGTGTGTTTTAAATCGATTAATTAATTAATATTGCGGCATTTTTACTGTGCCGCTAATGGATAAATAAAAGAGTGTCTCCTTCTTTATGCCAAATTGCAAATTAATTAAAACGCATTCATTTAATATTAAACGAGGGATTGAACTTCGCTGATTAGGAGCCGCTGATGTGTATAATCACAGAAAAGATTCGCAATGAATATGGAATATTCTGTGTTTATTCCGGCGAAGCTTAAGCGAGATTTCACATATTAGTGAAATTTAACCTAAGAAATATAGGGGAAACAAGGCAGGTTCAGAAAAATAAGAAATATTATTATTTTTAGACTCCAGAGAGAGGCACACAAAAGAACGATTCAAGAACCCAAAGCACCTTTGACAAGCCCCCATCCGGAGACCGAGAGACCGCAAAAGCATGGTTAGAGCATTATCTGAACACGAACATAAACGGGAACATATATATTATAGTCGGGGCACTGGGTGGTGCCGAGGCAGAGCATGTCTCGTGCTTAAGGTTAATCGGAATCATGAATTGCACTTTCAATTGCGTCATTTAATAATTCGAAGCTCTTATCAGGCGCCTTCAGAGCGGCGATCTTAACTAATAACTAAAATTCGAATTAAGACAATTAATAATAGTATTGAGTTGAGTGTCATCCACCGTACACTGACAGATTTTTAGCATTTGTTCTGCAAGGCTAAGGAAAGCATAAAAATATTGTCACATCCGGTCTTAGTGATCTTAGGCTTGTATCAGATTGTAAATGATTTTTTGTACAATATTCTGTAAATTATTATTATTGTTAAATTAATATTAAGAAGAAGAATAATAATTGACACTATTTAAATCGAAAACTAAACTATTTATACGAAAGTATTTACTAGAATAAGTGATAAGAAAGCCATAGTCATTTTTAATCCCGAAAAAACTCTGGCACATGATTAATATATCTAATTTATATTGGAATTTTTATTTGAAAAATTTAAAAATTTCAATACTTATGTGATTCATACTAATTTAATAAAAGGTTTTGAAAAATAATGATGATAAAAATCTTCGAAAATAGTCCTCAGAGCTCTCAATCATATCAAAGACAAATTTCAGACATTAAGACCTAATTTTTAGCACTGCCAGACATTAACCTAACCGAATTCCCCCACTTATAATTAAAAGGAGGATTAAAATCTTCAAGTCAATGATATTTGAAGAGTCCACTCCGATTTTTCCAAGTGTGCTTATCTAACCTCGTCACACCAAACGAAAAGACGTATTTAAAACGCTGATAAGCTAACCAAGCGAAAAAAGAGCCGAGCTGCAAGAAGCTCGCTCCTGTGTGGGTAAGTATTTCGTATAGCCAGCAGGGAGAGTGAAAATGCGAATACGGAATCTACATAAAATCGAAACCGCGTGAAACGAGTTTTTAGTTGTATTTAAGCAAGCGGCAATCGCGCAACATTCGCTCGAAATAAACCAAGAATCGGTCGCCGTCGTGTTGAGTTGATTAAAATAGAAGCGTTTCCTTCTCGTCGGACATGTTTGCATCTATGCAGCAAAGAAAGCATCAAATCAAAATCAAGGAACGCCAACGCGCCTTAGTCAGCATATGAAACCAGCGGAAAGTTCCCAGAAGTGTGAAAAATCAAAGTATTTTAGAAAAATGGCCTCAAGGCTGTGGACACTCCTTCTATTCCTGGCCAGTGCTAACCAAGTTTGCAGTGCTCCGTTAACAGCACATCTGAACCGTAGTTGTCCGTACCACAACAACTGCAGTCCGGGAGTCAACCAGCAACATATTGAGCGGCTACTGAGCTACGTGGACAGCGAGAAGCAGCCCTGCGACGACTTCTACGCCTATGCCTGCGGAAAGTGGCGAGATAAGCACGGGAGCGATGCCACGGCCACGACCATGAGCGAGGCCCAGATCAACGAAAATTACGCGCAGCTCTTCGCTGAGCTGCGGCACAATTCCAGCTACTTCGAATTCCCCATGTACAGGAAGCTGGCAACCCACTTTCAGGACTGCCTTGCTCTGGGCAAGTCCCACCTGGCCCGCTACCTCGAGCTGCTGGACCACAAGCTACACGCGTCCCTAAGGACCACGCACTGGTCGGAGCTGCTGGCTGTCCTGGGCCAGTACGGCTACCACGGCCATTTTGTGCTGCTGGAGGTGCGATGGCACAACGCCAGCCACCACATGCTCTTCCTGCTGCCGCACAACCACCACCTCAGTCTGAATCTCACCCCCGACATTTACGATGCGCTGAGTCGCCACGGCCCGTCCGACGGAGCTTGGCCCCCTTACGAGCAGCTCCGGGAACAGTTCAGACTCTTGGAGCAAAACTTGACCAGCCTGGAGAGGTCTAAGATACCCGACGACAGCTTCACCCACCGCAGTCTGGAGGAGATTCAAGCGGAAGTGCCCGGCTTGGAGTGGGGCCGGATCTTAAGACAGCAGCTGAACAGAACGGTGGGAGGCAATCAAGCCTTCCAAGTGGACGACCTGCCGGCCATCAAGCGCCTGGTGGAGTATCTCAACGAAGCCGACAATCTGCTGCTCAACCGCTACAGCCTGGCGAGGTTCCTCAGCCATCTCGTGAGCCTGCCGCACAACCCGCTGGCCGACTGGAGTCCGGATAAAAAGTCGCTGCCTCTTCGCTGCATCCGCCACATGCGCCGCTCCCTCTACCTGCCCATGAACTACGTCTACGAGCACAGATTCTACGCCCACCGCCGTAGAGCCGATGAGCTCGTCATCCACCGAGTGTTCGAGCAGCTGCAGGGCCAGCTCGAGCTGAACCTGGACAACAATCCATTGAACCTTACCCAGGAGCTGGTGTCGTCGCTGAAGGACAAAGTGCACCTCATGCGCATCAACGTGGGCAATTTGCCGCCCAATGTGTCTGACCAGTTCTACTGGGAGGTCGATCGCCGGTGGATCGCGGGCCAAGACTTCTACGAGAATCACCTCAACAGCCTGCTCTTCTACTACTCGGTCGTCTCCGATCTGGAGGGCACCACCAACCAGACGGAGCGCGCCATCTGGTACAGTTTCAATATGCACCAGCCCGAGTTTCCCGACAACATAGACGCCACGCCGTACTTCTACTGCCTGGGCGACATCATCTTTGTGCCGTACTCCTACGTCCGGCTGCCCTTCTTCCATGCCGACTTTTGGCCGGCGCTGCTCTACGGGGACCTGGCCAACACCCTTGGCCACGAGATGATGCACGCCCTCGACACAGACCTGGTCGACTACGATGCGTGGGGCCACATGAGCAACTTTAGCGACCAGCTCGGCCTGGTGCCGCGTTACACGGAAGCAGTGAGATGCCTCAATGACAGCGCCGTGATGCTGAACGAGCGAACCTCGGACGTCAGTGGATCCCGGCTGGCGCTGCACACCTACGGAGGCGACTGGATGGACAATCCGGACGATGGCCGCCTCTACTTCCTGCAGTTTGCTCACTTTTTCTGCGGCGACGAGGGCGACATATACCATGACACGGGCAGCCAGCGCCTCAACTACGCCCTCAGCCAGGTGCCGAAGTTCGCCGAGGTGTTCGAGTGCCAGAGCGGAACGGGGATGAACTCCGCGGAGCAGTGTCCCTTCTGGTAGCGCAGGGAGCCCCTCTCTTAGTTGGTGTATAGCTTTAATTAGGAACCCCCAAGTATTGTGAATAAATTTCCATGTTTAGAAACTGAGAACGCTTCCCTTCTGCTTTCGTATGCGGCGGACAGACTCCCAGTCAGTGCCGACAAGGCAGACAAGTTAATTTTCAATTACGTGCCCTACGTGAGCGACCGAAAAATCGGCGCAGAGTGCGGACCACAAGATCCCCCTGCTGTAGGTCTCAAGCCCGGCCAAAACGACGTGCGAAACTGCAGGCAGCAGCAAAACCTTTCAGTCGTCCTGCATCGACGCACACAGAAATTTGCCAGCTTCCGTGGCACGGCAAGAGTCGAGCACAGATACAGGGATACAGGTATATGTGTCCCTGTGTTGGCCCACGGTGCGTATTTGCCGGCGTGTTTTTATTTATTTGCTAATTAGTACGCTTCCTGTCGCTCCTCAGCTGTGTGTGTGTGTCAAAACAGAAGGAGAAGCAGAAACCGAATACAGAGCACAGCATTCGAATCCGAGTCAAGTTGGGCGCCGTCAACTAGGCAACTTGTTGAAGGTCGTTGCGCGTATTACTCATACGCCGCATGGGTGGAGTGATGGAGCGTGCTGGGAGGCGCGTGGCTGGCGCCAGGGCTTTCACCTGGCAACCGCATTAATAGACCGTTAACTACCTGCCGGGAACACTGCACGTGAGCCGCGTGACAAGCAGGGGTCAAATCCAAGTCGTGGGCCATCTCTGATGAATGGATGTCTGTCAGTCTGTCTTTGCCTCGCGACAGAATCCCAGAATTAAAGCGATTCGCTGATGAAGAACAATTGTTGTATTCGCAATGAATTAAACATAGATGGTGATTTTGTATAGGTCGACGCATGATAGTGATCCAGCAACAAGCGGAGCAGTCCAACTTTGTGCTTAATGGCAAACTTGTATTCTTTAGTAATAGTTTAATTCGGAAAAACCAAACTATAAATATATATTGAACCTTGAATATATTTTCTCTTAATTAGTTTACAACTAAACTTAAAAGTAAAAGCTATAAACATTATTGGCCTTTATCCAATTATATTATTTACCAGGGCCTCTATGCAGTCTGAGGTCTGAGTTAATGAGCTGTTTCCCCTGTCTGGGGCGACATAGTGCTGAGTCCAATGTTTTCAGATTTTACGGCGACCGGGAAGCGAGACGCTTGTCGGAACATATACATATCGCCCCTCGGCCGCTCCGCTCGCCTTATCAGCGCGGGCTTTCATTCATTCATGTAAGTCAAATGTATTCCCCATACATTTAGTCCGATGGGCTTGCCGCCTTATAATTGGGTTTAAAATAAACCGCTTCGCCGGCAGAAAGCGCGAGTTCGAGTGACGCAATCCAGCTGGGAAATTGCGCATAGTGTGAATCGGAAGCCGTTGCCGCCGCCACACATAGTCACTGTAACATGCTCGTATTCCAGGTCCGGGGCTTTGCTGGGATTTGGGGTCCGGCGTCACGTGCTCCATGGTTGCTGGCCGGACTCCGTCGAGGGAAACACGTGTTGCTCGCTGGGGGTACGAGGGCAACGACTGGCCGGTTCGGCATTGATTGATTGCTCGGCGGGAATGGGACATTGACGGACTGACGGTGCGGCGGCTGATGAAATCACAGTTCGCCGGGGCGTCACTTCAAACCGGCAGTGGGCTTGTAATTGGAATAAGCAAATTTCGCAGCGATATATTAGTGCCAAGAGCGGGAAGAGACCTCTTGTGCGCGGCACGAATGCCCGACTCAGCGATTAATTAGTTCAATTTCAATTGTTGTTGCGACAAACTTCATGATAACCTGCACCACCCTAATTAACCCACACACACTGACAGGAAGGGAAGCCGCTCCCAGCTCATCCCCCACCCGCACGAGTTCCCAAAACAAATGCGCAAAATGCCAGATTCGGCGCCATCAACACAGCATCCAGAAGCCAGAAATCTGCGGCGAGTCCTCGGGCTCCCGTGTCAGCGCCAGAGCCATTGGCTGCTATTCGAGGCTCGCCCATGTGTCTGTCCAGGCCGTATGGACGCCCTGTCTAGTTAGTCCACAAAGCCAAGCCGCGTGTGTTTATTATATAACAGTCTCCCGGTCTCCCGAACCTTCCCCAGCCTCGATGGGTTGTCGCGGCATCACCACAATGTTTCTAAATGTTTTTCGCCGGGTTTTCGGAGATTGGTTTGTCTATTATTTTTGTCTGTTTGAGTAACTACATATGTACATACAATATGTATGTGCCATTTGTCCAGCCGATTTCTGTTTGCCGTTGTTAGCGTCATTGTTGTGCCTTTTATAATAGCCAGGGACGTGGATGTACACAGACAAATGTAAAAAACACGTGCTGAGTTTCACACGAAAAGCGAACTTTGGGAAACGGAGCAATAAATCATTTTATATACGTTCAACTTTTTCAGTGTGCATACAATTATTAAAGCAAATAAAGCCCAGAAATACGAAATTGTGAAATTCGAAAATATTTTAATTTTCGGGAAGCATTGCAAAAAAATATCTAAAATTGATATTTCCTTATTTGGAATT
>JAEIIJ010003810.1:0-25473 GCA_018904815.1 Drosophila ogumai
TCGTCAAAGTGAGAGCGGTAGCAATAGCATAGCAATATTTTTATGAATTTTGCTGCTATGAAGTAGTAAATGCAAACCCTGGTTTTACACATTGAAACCAAGAACCGGAATATTCGTTTCCGATAGTTTTGAATATCTACAGGTAACCCGAGGCTTATAAGTCAGCTGTGCCTCGCCATAATCTCATTTGATTGCAGCGTGCTTATCAAATTAGCTTCCAAAATGAACCAGGTTTGGGTATTCTTCAAGCTAATCGAGGTTGTGCTGGGCAGCATGTGCATGTTTTTCCACGTAGAGGGGTCGTTGTACTCGGCAGAGCCCATTCCCCACGTCCTCATCTACTGCGCCACCTTCATGTCCTTCGTGGTGATTGCCGCCTTGGGTGCCTTTCGGCTGATGCTCTCCCGGAGCTCGGTGCTCTCCACTCAGCTCCTGCTAACGGTCAGCGCCGTGATCTTGCACTACTTTTGCGCCCTTCTGATAATGCATACCGCCATGAAGGACCCCCACATGGCTGCCATCAACAACAGCGTCGAGTACATGGCACACCCACACTTTGCGTACTGCAAACAGCAGAGCATTGCGTCACTGCTCACGGGCACCATGTACCTGATGCATATGTGCCATGTCTTCGACCTGCTGCTTCGCCTGGAGCCGGGAGACTGGCGGCGTCAGGCTGTGGGCCGCTTGAACAACCGAGGGCTCTCTGAGGTGGGAGGTCGTGCTGGACTCTATGTAATGACCAAGCCATTTGACAACTTCCTGTGCCGCCACTGCCGATGCTACTACCTTCTGGCCACCTCCCAGGTCCTGACCTTCACCATCGAAGAGCTGGAGAAGTCGAAAACTGTGGATCGCCTGTGGCAGTTTTTGGGAAACATTCGCTTGAAGTTCTGTACGGTGTCGGCCGTCGAGAGCGACGAGAGCTTCATGTCCACGCCATCGATTACCTCCTCCAGTGAGACTGAAGAATCCGAGGAACTTGGAGTGGAAGAGGAAGAAGTGGCTCGTGGCAAGGGGCGAAAGACTGCTGCTGCTGCCAACTGGCGTGGTCCCAGCGACTCCTCCAGCTTGTGGGCCCAGATCGAGGATCGCAGCACTCTCACCAAATCCAGATCGAGCCACACCAGCGAAGCCACTGTCAGAGCCAGTGTGACAGATCGCAGTAGAAGACGCAGTACCTCCGTCTGGGATGATCCCGAGAACAGGGAAAAGTCGGAGATTTTGTTGGTGGAACAGAGTTCGCACATTATGGGCAGGGACTTGGAGGAATCGAGAAAGTCAGCCCGCGAGTCAACTGTACGCTTTCGAGCTGAGAACAATGCGGAAGAAGAAATCCCGTCTCCAAGGTCTAGTAATTCCAAGCTAAAGCCAGGATCTTCGAAAAGTGAGACTACAGCAGAAAAAAGTGAAGACTTGGAGTTTCCAGAGAAACCAAAGGAGTGGAAGTAAATGACGGCAATATAAGCAAAGCTATAACTTTAAGTAAAAAATTATTAATAAATAAAATATTTTAACATGGGTTTTTGTACTTTAAATGCTTACGAATGCAGCATTTAACATTTTAGAAATACCCATATATTGATAAGAGTTCCAATTGAGTTTTATGTTGCAGTTGGCGTGAAAAATGCTGATTGCGCCAGACTGAGCAAGCATGTTTACAAATTTAATAATTCATTTATGAAGCAGCGTATCTCAAAGCAAATAGTCACCTTCATAATTGTTGAACGCAGCTTCCGTTAGCCTTGTTTTATTTTATTTTAAAATATTGATTCGGATTATATCATGCTTTTTTTTTCGAAGAGCTCGTTTTTCTCGCGCTCTTTTATCTGTTATAATGCGTATTTGCACTCGGCTGCCAACCGCCTTATCACCTCCTCATTTATTTTCTAACCTGTGAGGACTAACTATTCTGCCTTGCTATTCGCTCATACTAATCATAGTTATAGTATTGAATAATTTGAAGCTATGACAAGCATACAAAGTTGCTTTTCAAGTTCTTTGAATAAGCCTGTTTCTGAATCTGTCATCGAGAGTATAAACCTATTTTCTCCTTAAAATGCTTTCCATAATAAAAAATAGGACCAGACATATTTCTTAAGACAGGCATTTATTCTGCATACCTGTATTAACGAAACATCTCCATTGGCCAGCAAATTAAGCGTGGCAAGCAGCATCCATCCACTACTAGTTTCCTCCGTGGTCTCCACCTCCAGAAACTTGACGATGGCTATGGATGCAGCCTCTGTGCTCTGGTTAGAAGCTCGCTTACGTATCTCGCTGACCATCAGACGGGAGACCTGCTGGCAGAAGGCCACCACGTCCCAGAACTTTTCACTCATATCGTTGGCCGGACAGCTACTAAAGACCTGCAAGTGGAAGGTATGAATTGCAATCCTGTTCTAAAAACAACAACTCACATACCTTGCAGAAGAGTGGCAGCATCTCGTACAGCTTTCCATCGCGCTCCTGTTCGCTCAGCGGTTCCTTTGGATGAGTGTATTCATTGAATAGCTTTTTCAGGGTGCTCAGGCTCATTTGAATGCGGGCATCCAGCAGGGCCTCCTCACCGGCGCCTGCCCTTCCATTGGCAGCTGCCGGGGAGCCGGAATCCGTGGCGGATCTGCTTCCTCCGATGGGAGTGCCATTGTTAGCGGCGGAAGAGCCTCCAACGCTTCCTGCTCCGGCAGCGCCGCGCAGTTTGCGCATCACGTTCATCTCTGTGTGTGTTCGATTTGCGATGTCCTTAGTCTGTAATGAAGATGAAGGATAAGAATTATTAGGGTTATTTTTTATTTTTGTATAAATGAGGCAAGAAACCCCACCCTACAAAAGGCTTAAATATGTAAGGAAATTCGAAATTAAATCAGCTCAAATTCCCCTCTTGGTTTCCAGAGTTAAGTATGGGGAATTACTGGTGGATTTTTGGGGTATTCTTTGGCATTTGCACTTCCATTTCCATTAATTCACAGCACCAACACAATCACAGCACCGTCAATTGAGTTGTTTAAGTGGCTCAGAAATCCCAGACTCGCACATACTGCAGTTGTTAGCGTTATTACTTGTTTTCGCAGCTATTCTATCGCTGTCTAATTAGCGGCGGCTGGAGGTGAGTCACGGTTTAATAAAGTGCCGTCGTTGTATTACATACGAGTATTTACTTTTTATTCGGGGAGTGAATGAACGAGCGAGCGTTGCCTTGGGTGTGTGTTTGTGGAGGAAGTGTGGGCGACAACAACAACAACTGCACATTATTTGCATTTATAAACGAGACAGCTGTTCGAAGTTTACCTAATGCGCACTTGTTTGTTTACTACAACTCCCTTTTTAAGTGTTTTATCGCCTCCTCTCTCTTTACGCCAACGCATTTGGGGCAGCTAACGGCCGCTCTGTTGTTGCTTTTCGTGTTCTGCTTTGTCCACACATCCGTCGGCTCTCTGTGTTTTGCTCGACTCAATCGCGCTTCCACGACAATTTTATTGATTTTTCTTCCTCTCTCGCGCAGCTCTCGCTCTCTACCCGTCGCCCTCCCCCACTAACTTTTTCCAGCACCATGGACCAAATTTGAACATTTTCACAGGCACTTTTCGTGCTTATTTCGCAGTTTCGTCACTTACTTTCACTGTTCGTCGCTTGCATTGTGCTTGCAGCGTGTTTTCTCACTAATTGGGCTGCGAATTGCACTTGTTTTACATTTTGTTTCGCGAGTGAAAAATTTAAACGATTTTCGTACTTTCCTCCTCTCTTTTGTTCGTTTAGTGTTGGACAGCGTCGTTGGAAATGGATCAGCTGCTTAGAGGTGGAGGAATCGATAGCAACATCGACTATCGATATCACAAAATAAATTAAATTAAACCTAAAACCTATATTTTTGTGTCAATTTAATTATTATTTTAAATATATTTTAAAGCGAAAAAGAATAGCTGTTTTATTTAGTGTTGGTCAGCGTATAATGTCAGGGTTGGCTTGAAGGCGGTATCGGCGGCGGGCTGGCTATTCAATTTAAATGTGAACGGATACTGATAAGACAATTTGAATTTACAGAAAATATAAGAAAATTAATTTTTTTTCCGTTTCAAACTGTATGTTCAAAACTTTAAAAATATTTCGAAGGAACATCTTGAGAGAGAACGTTTTTAAGATATGAATTTATTATTTAAATTCTTTTTTTTTTGAGCACCTAATTTTTAACCTCTTGCGTAAGCCTAAATATTTATTATAAATTAAAATTTAAAAAAATACTTCTCCTGTAATGAATGGTTTCTTTAATTATTGGCCAACGAAGTGCTCTTAAATTAAATGTATTTTAATGTATTTCAGAGATGCAGCGCACAATAATAGTTAATTATTTTAATCAACTCATTTTAATTGGAGACACACTAGTGCTGAAATTGTAATTGGAAACATACGGTTGCCCTTTGGCCCCTTCTGTGATTGTGCCTTCGGATTTCTGGGCATAAATTCCTGACCAGAAATGTTGATATCTACAAATCGACTACAGACATTAAGCCATGCATAATTTGCGAGAATAATTAAACAAACTTGTGTCCCTGCAATTTGCATAATCCAGTGGTCGGTCATTCCTCATCTTCAAAGGGATGATTGAGGAATGTTCACTTCGAATGCCAAGTGGAATTGTTTGTGGGTTTCAAACTTAAATAATAATTACAGCTTTAAGCTAGTAGCCCTTGCTAATAATTTGTAAAACAAAAAGAGATATAGTCAGGATATGATTTTCCTTTAATAAAAATTAAAAAGCATTTAAATAAACTCCCAAAAAGTCTATACCTCATTTACTCATAAATTTAAGTCACATTCAATCTATCTCCTTCACCTTTAACAGCCCTTTTGCTGTCACTAAATCAACAGACTATAATTAACTGTCCATAAATGACCCCCATCTCTCATTTCGAGCCAATAAATTCTATATGTTGAGAGTGCGGCGGCTAATGATCCCAGAAATTGTCTCGACCAATATATATTAATATGTGAAAATTCTCTGATGGACACAATGCATCTGCCTGTGGAGCCTGTTAATATTTGCATTTGCACTCGCAAATGTCCTAATTATAAGCATCCACAGAGATATTAGTCAGTTATGTCAACAATATTATTAGCAAGTTGATTGTGCACTCGATGCTCGTGTGTTCTTGTTTTGATAATGATGCAACTCGATGTGTTGATCCGTTTGATGGAGAGCCTTTGCGGGATTCGATTGGCAAGGCAGCTCACGTCCACATCCACGTCCATGTCCCAATTTCAGAGAAGCCAAACCCAATTCCGGGCTGACTCCAAACGAAATGCAGATTGAATTACATTTTTGAATCAATTAGGGGTGCAAATGTGGGGCGTGGCGCGTTTAATGTTTGCCCAGCTGTCTGGACTCGGGGGAGGATTATCCCGATGACTGTCGAGCCTGTCTGCCAGCTTGCCTGCCTGTCTTCCAGTCTGCCAGCCCCCAAAAGTAGTGGCTGCCCCTGGGCGTTGCCCCTTGCGTGACTACTTGAATCCACCCGGTGCTCCATGCTCCACCACTGGCGATTCCCTAATGCTTCTTTATGTGTGCCCGGCACTCCTCGCTCTCCACCTGGACAGGTACTTTGCACACCTCTTAGTCCGCCCCAAAAATAATAAGGGAGCGCCGGGCAAAGACCTGCGTCTGCGGCAATATTCTAATGGATTTTTCGTTTCCAGCTATAAATAGGCGGCCAACAACTGACAACAATTGAAACAATATTTCAGGCCCTAAGAAGGGGTATATTCCGACACTCAGCCAGCCGGCAGATTGATGGGGGGCCACTGCAAGAAAATCCTTTAGTGAAATTCATAGAGCCTGTAATCTCTGCGAAAATATATGAATGTGAGTTTAATAAGGGAACAAAAGCTTTTGAAATTGTTATATATTATTAAAAAGGAAGAAATAGTGAGTGAGTATTCAGGATAATCTTTTTACCATTTCTTTTATTATAATAAATTTTGTTATGATTTCTTATTTAATTCTTTGTTCTTTCTTATAAAATAAAAAGGATCCTAAAAGTTACCAAAAATATATATACTAAATATATATATTTAAAGTAGTTGTATTAAATATTTATTAAATTCCTTTAACTATTAATTCCTAGAACCTCAACTTTTTCCCAGTGACACGATTCCCTTAAAAGCTCAGATTATTTATAAGAGAAATGTGGCAGTGGAACGGTGGGTATCCATATCCTTGACTGAAGTTTTAAATCTTTCATTTCGCCGTCTCTTGTTATTTTCGCTGTGGTTTTGTCTGTTTTTTGGCAACCGATTCCCCAGCGCCATCCTTTCGCCTAAAATTTAAAAGCGTCAGCCCGAAAAATCATTTGCACAGCATTCATGTGGGACTCATTAGGCTGGAGGGGGCTTTCCCCTTTTATTTTTTGGCCTGGAATAAGTTTTATTTTCCGTTTCAGCACTTCGTGCCCAAAACCCAGACGCTTGTTGACAATGAGCGAAACATTTGCGTATCGGAATTGGCAAGACTCCTGGGCAGGGAAAAGCGGCTTCCTCGCCTCCGTTCCCGAAGGACTCTGCCATGAATATTCATGCTTTGGGGAGCAAGCTGCCAAAAAATTGAGATGGTAGACACTTTATTCTCAGCCTCGTCGCTGTTTCCAGGGGCTTTTCGGATTAACATAAAATTTCATTTGATTGTGTTTTGGTGAAGATTTTTATGGGATATAAAGGATTTTATATGGCAAGTAACTTGTTTGGGGATCTGATACTACCGGATGCCTGGGGAAATCTCAACAGGCCATCAGATTGATGGAAATTGTTGACGTTATGGCCAGGCCAAGGTTGATGCGGACTTTAACGCGTTTAAGGGCTGGTCTTTAGTTGAGATTTGGAATTGATAGGTTTGTTTAAATGTCTAAATCTTTTTTAAAGTGGATGGTAAATAAATAATTGTAGCTTATGTTTTACTTGTACTAAAATAATTATAAAGTTTAAGGATCTTAATGCTTGCCTTGACTAATAAATACCAAAATAAATGCTATTCAAATTTCTGTAATGCTAAACATCAATTGAAATTGTCATAAAAATTGCAAAAATAAATTTATTCAAACATCTCTCTGAACCCCCCCTTAAATCCCCTCATAAAATACCCATTATTCAGGGTGCCTAATCCAAAGTTGATTAATGCATAAAATTTGCAATATAATAAAAGCAGATCACGACCATAAATCGACCCAGCCATTGTGCGAATGACATCGAAGAGCCATCAAAGAGATTAACTTGCAAATTTCACAACAACTGAAAATTGGCATAAAAGTATAAATATATATATATAGATATATGTAATAGAAGCTCAAGTGTTGCACGATGATTGCCGATGGTGTTGCCTTGATGATTTTTATGGGCATTACAATCGATCTGGGGGCAAAGTCAAGTCAATAAAATGCTCAAAACAAATCCCGGAGTGAACAGGATACACTGCTGAGTGTGTTTTACGATGCAATTCGGCTCCGATGACGGCACAATATGAAAGATTGATGAGCTTGATGCTTGATGAGGCGGCCCCCTGTCAAGGTCGTTCCACTTTTTCGGGGCGATTCGTCGTGATGCGTTCTTGTTGATTCTTCGCTCTGGTTTCAAGTTTGTTTGCCCGCGAAATTTTCAAGCAAATATGAGATGGTTAAACAGCAGATAAAGGCGCCAAGGGTATAAAAAGAGAAATTCTCGATGGAGATAAGCACAGTTCCCTAATTGCATTCATCATGATTCGACTGCTGACCATCTACGGTTGCTGCCTGCTTTTGGTGGCTGGAAACTCCTTGGAGAAGTCGCAGGAGTCACAGGTAGGAGAGCCTTATATCTTTTTTAATAATAAAAATCCTTCTCAACTTGTTATATCCTTTCTTGCAGGAGCTTGTTGACTCCACTACCCCCTTAACCGATAATGGCTTTCCCATTAGCTCTCATGAGTTTCCCGAGCTGGAGGTGCCCAGTGATCTCGACCAGGAAGTGATGGATGCCCACAAGATCAATTGGCTGCCAGTCTGGGAAGAGCAGGAGCATCTTCGTATCGCCCGGGAAGTGTCTGAAGTTGAGATAGCTGAGGCAACACAAGCTCCTCCTACCGATTCCACTTCCATCAAGGCTCCAGTGGAGGAAGTGTTGCTGCCCAAGGATAATAAGCAGTGTCCCAACAATGCTGAACGTGGCCTGACCAATCTCATCCGCGTGGCTCGCCCTCTCTTACCGGCTGCTCGACTTAAGAACATCCTGGCCAATGCTGTTGAGGATCCCCAGGTGCGGGGTTTGATCAAGCTCCTGCGAAGTGATCGCCTCAAGGAAGATGTGCAGCGTCTGAGGGCCACCAAGCAGCACCAGGCTCTGCAGGAGTTTATCTGTCGGGAGCTCAAGTTGGATCCCGCCTATTATGTGGAGTATGTTAGGGTGTTCCTTGACATCCATATTTCAGAGCCACCGACCAGTAAGTTGCCCAACCGCCGGCAGGGCATTCGAGGTCTTCTGCTGGATCTCCGTGATGCTGTGCCACGCGCCACACTGAGGGACATGTATCTGCGACTGTACTCCTCTGATGCGGAGTTGGTCAATGCCGTGCGGCTCATCCGTAGCACCAAGTTCCGGCGAATGCTGCGGGATGTGCGCTCCCTCAAGGAGTACCGCTCGCTGACCGATGAGCTGGAGAAGGCAGGGGCTCCGCTGCGCCAGATCCAGCAGTTGGTGGCCAACGCCCTGGGCTGGAGCACCGTTGACCTGGGTGCAGAGACTGTCATTTTGAGTGTTTGAGGATTTTTATTTGTTCTTTTTTACTGAAATTTTTAACTTACATTTTTACCCAATCTTTAAACAATTTCTTTCTGTATTTCTTATTAAAATCTGAACATCAACTAATTCAATTATATTAATAGGAAATTATTTAATGGTTTAATTAAAAATTTCTTGAACTTTTTAATCTTACTCTTTGCACTTTTAGTTCTTTCCCCCAATATACTAATATTTCTTTTTCTTAAATTTTGAACTGATTTAAAACAAATAAATATATTATCAACTCATATTTTTTTCTTAATAAAAAAAATTATTAAGATGTTAAATTCAGCTAAAGGGAATTTTATGTATTTCGAGCCATTTAAAATAATTTAATTCTTAAGATAATATTAGTGACTGTTGTACAATTATTTTAACAATTACCATTTATTTTTGTTAATAAAAATAAATCCCAACATTTATTTTTAGATCTAACAACTTGCGCCAAGATTTTCTTAGGTAACTATTTATAGTTTTCCCATTTTATTTACCCCGTCAATATTTATTTTGTGAGTTCAGCTGGAGATACCCATCGCCAGCTGCGAAGTGTCACATCCTAGGTGCGGTGCCACATCAAAGGGGGTAAGGAAACACCTTTTGTTGTGTTTCATATCGGTGGAAATCGTTTGATTTCAGATAGCACAGTTAATTGATTTTATATTTGGATTTGTAGCAACCTTGGGCGCTGCGCTTGTGCTGCTCATCTATCACAGTCGACTCCCATCAGTCATCTGTCACCCAATTTCACTTCGTTTCTCAAAAAACCGCTGCTCATCTGCGACTATATGTTTCCCTCCCGGACATCGGTGGCAACAACTGGGCAAGAAATTTATAACTCATTCGCTGCAATTACAGAAGTCCGCCACATTGGGATACTGTCGGCGGAATGGGACTCTGGACATGTTTACGTCTTCCAAAGTCAGGCAACCGAAACCACTTCAAATTCGTTCAGGGTCAAAATCATTAGGGCAAAAATATATGTGTACACAAGGAGAAAATATTTATTAATAGAAGTGGATTTAATTAGTGACATTATTTTAAACTTATTTATGTTGAATATATTTTTTTATATTTAATTTCTTATTACTTATATTTAAATCCAAAATAAACCTCAACTTTGTGCCTTAACCTATGGGTTACTATGTATAGTTCGTTTAAGTTTTTCATACATTTTTTTAAGAAACATTTTAACATGTTTTACAAAATTAGTATTTTTTAAAGGCCTGATCTTCTGTTAAATTTATAAGCAATAAAGGTTTTTAAAATTAATATGCTTAGTGATTCTAATTAATAAAAAATATATTACATTCTTTAAAGTTGTATATTTTCGATGCTCAATTTTCGTACAATTTTTCCCAGTGTATTTATACATCTTATGTTCCTCTGCTCTGTATGTTCTGGGCCGCTGTCGCCGCATGTTGCCGCTGCGTCGCTGCGCCGATTGCCACGCGGCAGATAAACAACAAACAAACGTTGGAGTCTCGCTGCCACACATGTCGCCGCCTTCGAAGACTTCATCATCATCCGAGGAGCTGTCAACGCCGCCTCCTAATCGAGGCAACACAGTGGCCGTAAACAAATTACAGACGGATCGGGGCAGACAGTAGCCAACGGTAGTTGTCTTCGTCGTCGTTCGAGGAGGAGCAGTGCTATAAATAAGAGCCAAAAAGGGCAAGGCGGGCAACGTTTACGGAAATACGAGAGCAATTTTTTATTTTATTTACTCAGCCACAAGACCAGCGGCAACTGAACGTGTCAAAATAAATAAACAATTTGTGGAAACACAAAGCCAAGCGCAGAGCTGTGGTAATCGCAAACCAGCTCGATCGATAAGCCAGCTGGCTCTGAACCCAGATAGAGCTCTGACTCCGATGCGGTGGCTACCATTTCATCGCTTTGAAGTTGAGCAATTTCATGAGATTGCCAGTTGCAATTGATAAGTTTGAGAAAAAGAACATTGGACAAGGTGCCACAATGCAGTTGGTCTTGGGCAATCCATTACCAACCACCTGTGAGCACTGAGAAATACTACCAAGATTGCTTAGTTAGTGGATAATATTTGCTATAGAAATCATTTTATTATTTCAAGATTTTAATTACAATTTAATATTAAATTATTACATGAAACCAACATCATTTGTTGCCTGTAAATGTAGCTATGCGTGGCTCAGAAGTTGCTCAACTTGGACGAAAGTTTTATCCAAGTAATTCTGAAGCAATTTATAACTTTTCTTTTTCTTTTAAAGTTTACAAGGATAATTTCATTACAAGTTGTACTATTTATTTGTGAAGGAAGGTAAGCAGTTTACCAGTGCAGTTAATTAGGGAAATGTTTTAAACAAAATAATGAATTACAAAAATGTAATACTAAGCAATATATTTGAAAGCAGATTAATCTACTTCTACTTAAAAAATAAAAAATAGATTTACCTTTCATATAATAAAGACTCCAAGCTTCTAGTCCAAAAGTACTATTCCTATTATTAGTTATTTATAAAAGAATAAACCTACAAAGTAGCCCCACTGCCCTTACCTTTAAGCCATTCTTTGAGCATTTTCTTAAGACTTTTTTCCCCCTTCTTTCTGGCTGACACACTTGAAGGTTCAATTGTTCGCCGAGGAGCTTTGCTGGCTCTTGCTCCATGTCTTGGTCTCCATGGAAAAGCCCTCCTCGAAATCCCGCCAATTGCTCGACGAAAATCACTGCAACGGCAACGTTTTCCCTTAGCCTTTGTTGCAACATTTTCGTTCCGCCATTCAAACTCAATTAAGCAAATGGGAGAGTCGTTCACCTTCCCTGCCGGTCTGTTGTTGTTTGGCTTTTGTTGCATGGAGAGCCCGAGAGCCCTTCCCTGCGGAGCGACTACCAATAGTCCAGGCTTCCAGACACCAACACACCCGCCGCCACCTTTAGCACGGACCCCGAAGTTGACTTTAACAATAAACAGTGTGAAAAAATATTGGGAATTATATAATATATTTTTTTAATTTTTATTAATGGGAATAATATATTTTATATGGTTTTATTTTTAAAAATATTTTATGTGATCAGATTGATAAGTTATTGTTTATCATAGTATTATGTCTTAAACGAATTTAAACTTGATGGAAAATATAAAAATATAACTGTGCAGGTAATTTATAATATCAAAAAACAGAGATTCAAGAAATTGGAACCTTAGGCAACGCTTTGTAAATACCATATGATATTTATTCTATGAAGTATTGTATAACAACTTATTATATATTAAACTCTAATTTTAAAATTGGCTCTTTTTATTCCCAGTGCAGAGGTGTGCTCCACTCCACTTTCAACTTTACGCTTCGTGCTTCCGCCACTGGAACTCACGGGGTGTAGTGGGAGTAGGATAGGGAGGAGGAGGAGCTGGAGGTTGGAGTTGTCGCAGTCACTGGCAAACTTCCCCATATCTGAGCCGAGCTGTAGAAGTGCTGGAGCTGGAACTGGGACTGCAACTCCGACTGGAGCTGCAATTGCAGTTGTTTGGCAGAAAGGCGACCATCTGGACACGCTTGGCCAAGCCGGGCGAATCTCGCAACTGTTTACCCACGCAGGCCGGAGCGACTTTTGCTCGGAGCCAAGGCCAATAACCCCCGGTACTCGAAGTATGTAATCCGCGGCAATCCAACGCATTTACCCCACACAGAACGGCCGGCTTGCTTTGCTTTTTGGGGCCAAGAACTCGGGCCAGTTTTTGGCCATGAAAAGCGGCTCTTTACGTCATCGAAATGATTGGAGAGCGGAGAGGGCAGAAAAAAACAAACTCCAGCCACGCCAACGGAAGCCATTAGAGGCGAGCCAAGAACATGGACACTGGAGCCCCGTTTTCTGGGAGGAGGCAGCAGGCATTCCAAGCAATTAATAATAATTTCCGCTGCCTCAAACAAAAAGCCAACTTGGAAGCTTTTTCTCGTTCTCGTTGATGCGACTTGGCCACTTGGCGGATGGCTCTGTTTCTGGCGGGGAAGGGTGTGGTTGAGTTTTCAAGTTTATCTTTCCCAAGAACTAAGTTTTAGTTTGTATTTGCGTTTTCTGGGCATGTCTCTTTTGCTAATTTCTGACTATCTGTAAGTGTGAAGAAGCAAATCTCAGCAGCAGGTAAGGCCTAGAGTAGAAAAACTACAAAAATTGGTAATTGTATGGATAATTTTAGGTACTAAAACGGTTTCTTAAAGCACATTAAATAAATGGTGATTGTTACATCATTATTTTTGAGGAAAGTTTTACATTTCTTGAAAGTTATGAAAAACTAAATAATATAAAAATTGTGTATAGAGATTACAACTTATTTTTTAGCTTCAAACTGGATTTCATAGATCCACCCATCATAAATCCACTTCCAAAGAACTTGTTCACTCTTCATTACTCATCCCCATTTATTGGAGGGTCAAGTTTTCCTATCGCCGGCCCACAGCTTTTTTGTGTCTCGGCCAACACAATGCACATTCCTGGGCTATAGCCTCTGGGCACTATAATTATTTAATATAGTATGGCGCACTTCTTCAACTTTTAACAGTAACCCCTATATTAACTACTTAGGACAGGGCGTTACGCATCTTCACAATTCACGCCTAATGGATAGGCTCCACGAATGCCCGTTGAAGTGAGGCAAAACCAAACCACAAATCAAATTAAAATTCCTAAAAATGCTACATATTCCTCGGTTTGGAGTCATTAATCTCTGTGGGGCCGATAGAACCGACTCCACTCGCCATGGAGCAGAAGAACTGCAACTGCGTTGATCTCCAAACAAAGCTGTTCTTCTCCTGCCCGCCATGCATGACTTGGCGTTTGTTGGAGCGCTTAACCCAAATACAAACAAAATTTTGGAGAAATATGAATAGGAGAATGTTGAATACTCTTTTTTTCCTGGTATGATATTTTTTGGGGATAAATTCTGTCTTTTATGTAGCTTAAAAAGTACTTGAAATTATTTCTTGAAAATTAGGATTCCTCTCTATTAAAACTGCTTCTTTTTCTCACCGAAATACTCAGTTATTGATGTTAAAAATCTCACTTAGTCACTCATACTCTCTCATACCCTATAGCGCCAAAAAGCAAACCACTTCGATGACAACAATAACCAGAATTGAAAGTGCATATTGCGCTGCCGCACGACTTGCTTTAATCAGCGCTTTTTGATCTGGACAAAACAATTGCCGGCCGGCACAATGCCAGCCCCAGTACATATATGACCACGAAGGCGCCCTCAGCATGGGACTCGGACTCGGTCTGGACTCCCTCCCTGCCCTCCCCAGTTCCCTGACTTCTTCGGTGGCACACACAAAAATTGTTTTGAAAACTTGCTGAGTTTTCAATTGGGCACAAAGAGCGCAGCGGGCCAAAGGGTGGGGGCGTTCAATTTGTTTGGTCAGCTCGCTTCAGTTCAGCTAGCTCCTCGGATCGGGGTGCCCAGTAGCGATTCCCGATGTTATTGTTAGCCGGTTGCTGCGGCGTATTCAGTACTAAGTACTCAGTACTCGGCAGGCAGTGGGTTAAGTGCGTTTTATGCTTTGTTGACGCGAGAGCGAAGCGAATTCCCCAACTCAGAGAGTATACACAGGGCCGAAAAATATAGGGAACTTTCAAGGGAGTGTTTAATTTTGATAAGTTATTTTAATAGGTTTTAATCTGTAGTATCAGAAAAATATTTAAAATTAAACCTGTAGACAAAAGTGTAGTATTTTGGGTTCTTGCTTTTAAATAGAAACCATGAGTATCGGCATATAATTGGTTTAAAAACTGCAAAATACAAAGGCTTAGAGGAAACCTCTCCTATAGGAAGTCCCCAAAGATCTAAAACTTTCTTATCCTTTCATCTCTTAAATATACTAATTATTAGCTCATCAAATAAATATGAATTCATTTAATTTTCAACAAAAATATCTCCTTTCCTTTAAGTTTATTTTCTTAAATTTAATCATTTTTAGCTGGTCAAAAAAATATTTATAGTTCCCTGATTAAAGACAAAATTTTTGTCGTCTGGTTCCTAGTTCTATTTAATTTTATAAATTTTTTTCCTGTGTACTTGAAATTCCGCCAAAGGCTAATGAATTTTTGGTTACAAAACTCGATCTGTTGACAATATTGGGGAGCTTGTTGGTCTGGTCCAGACCTCGCAACTGGGGCGTAACGCGCCGTTTTGCCTTTTGATGATTGATGAGTCTGATGGGGAAAAACTTTGTTATGCCGACCCCAAAAATATGAAGAATATGAAGACAGACACAGCGACTGAATAATTGGATATTTTTAAGGCAACAAATATCTATCTGGCTTTAAAATATGTTAATCCCTGAGAGATGTAAAGCCCTTTAATACAATACAAGACACTTCTTTAGAACTTTCTGGCCCGTCTCTTCCCGTATTATTGATATGCAAATGGTGAACACCTGTAGCCCCAATTAAACCAGCCACAAGCACTATTCACAAACTATGCCTTTTTATCAATGAAAAACTAAAAGCTTGAGTCGAGTTTAGTGAATGAATTTGGTTTCCATGGGTTCGAACGAGTCTTTGAGTTGTTTTTCAGCCAACGCTAGTTTTGGTTTTTTGTGGCCCACGCAGAAAATGCAGCAGCAGCAGCAGCAGCAGGCCCCGAAAATCGAATGCGAACTTATGAAAAAATAACACATCAACAGATATGCAATCAAGTCGGCAACAAAGCGATACAAGAGTGTAGGCGCCAAAAGAGAAAAAGTTGCCACGCGCCAACCTGTCGGGCTTCCCATTAATTAGCCGCCAAAAACCTGGCCAAGAACCAGCGTTGCATATATCCTACATACATACATGTATATTTATGTATATGGATATGTGTATTTATATAGATCCATCCATCACTTATGTAAGGCGAGCGAAAAAACGGCAGCTTATGTCACTGCCTCGTGTGCGGGCGGATGCCTCTGGCGCGGCTCATAAAAAACAAAAGATGATTTTTATGCGCCTCGACTTTTTATACTTGTGCCATATGTTGGCAGAGTCTTCGGGCCGTAAATGGCAGCCATTCGATGACGCTGTCTTGGGAAACCAACGACCTACATCAATGCCGGGTGTAATAGTTTTAAAGCTACTCGGTTGACTTGAGTGGGCGGTGTTAAATGAAAAAAGCTGCCCCGATACAGACTCTAATAATGTTCTTTAGAACATGAGACAACCTTGAAGATATTTAAAACAATTTATAAAAAATATAAACAAAATAATATAGAAAATAAAATACAATTTCTAACCCATAGACAGAAGTCTATATAACTGACTGCATATGTCAGCCAAAACGAATTGAATTTCAAAACAGCATCGTGTCGTCGGACTGCTCTCGAAGGGAGTGACAACACGCCTCCCACTTCAGCGGCAATTGTGGCCATGCAACTACAATTGCCTAGTATCTGAGTATCTGAGTGCACAAGTATCTCATGGATGCGCGACAGTCGTCGTCACAATTGTGCCAGCTGCACTTTGCTTTTTTCTCACATTACCAGCGAGCTGCAAGCGACTTGTTGCCTGGCTTTCCATCTACGCTGCCCGGCCAATTTGCAACTTTCCACATGGCACTTCAACCGATGAATTCATCGTACGGCATTGGATGGGAAAACGTTGATGTTACGCTTGATTTTTTCAGCGATTTATGTGTCATTGTTTTGGCGTTTGGAATTACCCACACCCAAGACTCACTCTCATTGAGGCGATACTGCTCTGCGATGGTAATGAGATGTTGATAACTTTCCCCTCCGCATTGCCACGATCATTTTCAAGTGCGTGTCGGACGGAAGTCGATTTCATGCCCTGATCTATGCCGCATCTATTATGATGTAATGATAGTGGGTGAAGATATACCCGGCTGTTGATTAGCCGAAAAGGAAAGTTTTCTATGGAAATCATCATTACCCGAGTGCTGAGCCCAAAGCTGTTCTCTAAATTGAAAATTAAATGCCTAAAGGTGGGCGATTTCCAGTTTTGCTTACCTTGTACGGTGAAATCCAATATCTGATGTCGATTAACCATCGAACTGAGCAGGGATTACAAGGTAGTAAATGGCTTTTAACCATTTGTGGCTACAGTTTAAAGCTCTTTGTATTTTGCGGTTAGTATTTTGCATAATTTTCAGCAATTAGAGGCTAGTGACACCTACTAAGACAGTGGCCACAAGCCTACATGACGACCACTACTATTTTTTTATGTACTAAAATCACCCACGTTTAATTTTGGCTTCAGAAGCAAACACAGCTTATAACTCTTTTATTCTTAATTAATTTTGTATGTCAATTGCAAGGCTAATAGCAAAATATATAAAAATATATAAAATCACTGATAAAAATTGACTAATAAAAATATATTAAGCAATACTTGCCCCAGTTTATTTCTTTTAATAAACACTCGGCAAAATGATTAAAAAACCGCATTTCTCAATATCTTTTCCAACACATGAAATAGCTTGATGTCAGTAGGCTCAATTACAAAGCCATTTTACTCTGAACAAGCAGCATAATTTCGGTGAATGAAAGTGAATGGTAACGATATCGATTATAATGGAATGCTGACTGGAGATCATTATAAAGTGTGCCAATCGCATTGACAAATGCAAATGATACACTTACGAAATCCAACTTGCCTTTTGTCATAAATATTGAGGTCTCTCTACAAATAAGTTTACTGGGTTCCCAATCTCGGATTCCTTGTTAGGCTTCCGGAGCAGAGACAACCCGGCTATTATGCGATCCAATACCCAATTTCGAACCAATAATAAGGGGCTCTAGCACGCACCAGAACTCAATTAAAAGTCCATTATCCACACAAGAACTGCCTGTGGATTTGTTTAATAAACAATTTCCGCTTTGATTTGTGGCCACACGAGGGCGAGGATTCCCCCGAACCGCCGCTAATTAACCTGGCTGCTTCTGTTCTGTTTCGAGGCAATTATGCCGGCTCGGGTGTGAAGAGTCGCCCGCTGTTGGTGGCGAATGGGGGTCACCAATCACCCATTCCCCCGGTCACCGATGGGGGGGTTAGGCTGATGGATGCCCCGGGCTCAGGTGCTTTTGCTGCAGCGGAAGAAGTTACCTGGCCGCTTCCTTTGTCGGTCGCAGTGCGCCGCATTCTTGGCGTAAAATTAGCCAGCAATTCGCTCTGGCTTCCCTTTATGTCTGATTGATTGGGGACTGGATGCTGTTCGATCGCTCCACTCGAACGCCAATTGGCATGCGGCTTCGATTGGAATTTTTCCCTTTAAGCAAAAGCCGACAGAACGCAGCGACCGGAGAAGTACGCATAAGGCAGCAAATCGATGTCATTCGAAGGCATAGCAGGCATGCGAAGTCCAATGGGTTAAGTTTAGCCTTAACCATGTAAAGGGGCTTGGAAATGTATTAAAAAATTATTCTAAGGGGTTGAAAAATATGTCTTGAGTTGTATTATAATTATTCAGGGAGTGGGGTTTTAGATAATTATAATAATATAATATATTGTATAATTATAATAATATTAAAATATATAATATTATTTCCAGAGACAAAATTGTTTAATTAATATAAAATGTACATCAATATAATTCTGACAAACTTATATTCAAATTATTAAATGCCCAGAGTATGCTGCTTATGATTTTAGTTCAGCTAAAATATTCTACAATTATGTAAATAGTTGGAAAACATTTGGCACCTTAAGAATATTTTAAAAATATATATATAGTATTGGCTATCAGAGGGTTAAGTCTTGCTGGTTTTGAGCTGCTTATCAAGCACGAGAGACTGACTGAAAGTCCATTAGCCCATTGGACCTGCCCTACAATCAATCAATGAATCATAGAACGCTGGATATAAAAAAACCGAGTGGAACTGGGCAGCGACTTCCCTTTTGGCCGGGGCAGCTTCCACCGGAAAATATTTGCTTCCGTTCTGGGTTCCCCCATCGATGGGCCCGGCAAATAAATTACAATTAAATGCAACAAACATGCAACACACTTACTCACTGCGGAACGCGGCGGATGTTTATTATCAAGTGGATACCTACGACATCATTAGCCCCTGTCCCTGTCCCTGTCCCATCGATGGTTCTGCCCTTTTCCAAGTGGAGGAGTATACCCATGGAGCACGCAGTAAAAGTGGACACGGCATGCTAATCCGGAAGTGGGTCATTTTCCGAACGCAAATGAAAGCGTGAGCTCGAGCTGAAAAGCGGCGAAAATCATAATAAAACACATGCTGGCTGCGAGTGGGATACGGCTCCAGCCATGGGAAATTGAAACCGAAAACTGCAGCAGTGGATAGCCGAAGCCAGCTCCAAACGAGAGTCACAGACACAGAGCCATCATCATCATCATCATCATCATAATACGGCAATCAAAATGAGAAATGCTCCATTGTCTCTATGTGGGAATCGGGAGACGGAATCGGGTGAAGATATTGTCTCCTACTTATGCAAGAACCAAATCGAAGTGGCGTTGAAAGTCTGCTAATTGAGATGCTGCGATGACAAGCTGAATAAATAGGAAAGACTTGCCGGAGGGTAGGAAAGTTTTGTGGGCTTGTAACTTCCTCTAAAGATATGACTAACTTTCGCGTCGTTTTAACAATAATCTTGATCTGACATTATTTGGATAGTGGCTTTTCGTGTTGGTTTAATGTTAATTATTTGTTAAGTACTTTAAGAAATATTAGTTGTTAATTTCCCGCGAAATTTTTTGGCAGCTTAGATGGAATTTTCGATTTGAAAAACTATTTTTATATACAAATCTGAAAGAAATAAAATTTTATGTACCATAGTTAACGATTTCTTAGTATTTAATTTGTGTCAGAAAACATACATTTTATTTAAATTTAATACATATGTAAATATTTCTCCATATTTATTGTAGTTCAAGGAGTTATTTTTCTGATATTTATTGTGTACTAAGTAAATCATTACTTATATATACATTTGTATAAAAAATTTATTTTTCCAATATTTTGTATTATTTTTAAGTTATATTTTATTTAGAGAAATCTTTCTTAAGTGAAAGTTATTTAGAAGAAAACATATAAGAAGGCTTTAGTTAAGTGATTTTGACTGAGGCGATTTATTATTTTTTTAATTATTTAAATATCAGTCCGGCTGTCTTAGAATTCCACTCAACTTAAAAATATGTAATAGTAATATTTATTAAATATTTTATTATTAAGACTGTCTTATAATGATCTTCTACAAAAAACTGTTAATAAAAATCGAAATACAGTACAAACCCATACATTTTTTGCTTAAACGAAATCAATATACAATAAAATCAATAACCTTTGTTCGTTGCTCCAAATTGTAAACCAAAATGTGTCTTATGGGCATTCGTTGTGTTCTGTGTGCCTTGTAAGGTGATAATCAATAAGCTATCAAAATTACAGAATAGTTTCGAGTGGATTATAAGGTAGTAACGACTCTTGCCCAAATGTGGAGCCGGGGCAGCAGCATTTCGGGCAGCGTGCCGCAGACACCACGCAAAAAGCGAGCAACTTGCGCATAATTTGACTGAATTTTCATCAATTAGCCGGAGGAGAACCTACGCCACAGAGTGACCGCTCGCCCACGAGATGGCCATGCCTCGGTTTCAGGCCTCCCACATCCACAGCCAATTCCGCTTCCAATTTGACGCGTGCGCAGGCGCAAGTCTTCATTTGCATACCGGAGATGTGGGCGAAATTTCAGTTTCATTATTTACCCCCTCCACTCCGGCAACGGATGTTGGAAATTTTCAAATCGCCGAGCTGCAGTTTCACTTTTTGGCGGGAAAGACAATGCCACTTTCTGGCTGGCTCCTTGCCTTCTCACATTCATTTGGCATGGGAAGTCTCCGTTTGGCTTAGACTGCTAATAAATCTGTCGTGGCTGAATTAATGAGTTCGTATTAATTGCATATATGATTTGGTACAATGGAGTACTTATATCAAAGCGCATGTGTGTTTTTTGTCACGAAACTGAACTCATTTCACATTTAATTCCGCTTTTTATGTGCCACTTCAGCTAATAATTAAAACGTATTTGAAAAGCAATTCTTAATTTCTTGCTTACTGACTTAATCTAAAAAAAGGATCGAAATATTGTAAAATATAACAACTTTTAAAGCAATTCAGATAATGAATCAAACAAGTCTTGGCTGTCAAGCTTTATAAAGTCCATATCGGATTAATTTTTCCACGGGTCAGAACAAATTTTCCGCAATAATTCAGACTATATTTCGTTAAAGTACGTTCCAAATGGGTTTCTCTATATATTTCTCGCTGGAATAGACAACGTTGAATAGTTCAACACGAAAGGCTACCTTGTATGGTTGATTGTGGCTCGTAAGTGTTTGTCAACAAATAATTAATAAGTAATAATAAGGAGAGCTGGAGCCTAATGAGAAGAGAGCCTGGCAAGAAAAGTTTATCATTCTGCGGGAACAAATCCCAGATCTGAAGTTATTTAAAAAATGGGAGAATTAAAAGCACTTTTACAACTACATATGCAATTTACTGGTAATTTCAACGGGATGGCTTAATTAAAGGTCAAGCAGAAATAATTTCAACTTATGTAACGGTCTAATTGCCTACCATATATAAAAATGGGTCTAACCTCTGCTTCGCTTACTCTCGAAAGACCCTTCCTTTCAATATGAGGTTCCTACTGCTGTGTCCTGCGGCTCTGCGTAAGTTTTCTCCTCAGGATTTTCATTAGACCAAGCCTTGTAAACTGCCTTTTTCCTTCTAGTCCTGCTGGCCACTCCGGCCATTACTATGGGAGCTGAAATTGCGGGGAGTATGGACTATCCTGCATTAACGGAAAACCCTGGTGTACAAACTGCATCTCCTGAAAAAGTTTTGCCAACTGGTTTACCAACAGCTTCCTCTGAAAAAGAGATGATCCAGGGAGAGCTCGCAAACGCAAAGGAAAGGCTCATTATATTAGAAAACGATAAGAAAAAGCTGGAGGCCGAGTTAAAGTCCGAGAAGTCAAAACTAAGGCAGAATCAGATAGCCGCGGCCCGCGAACTAGAAGAGACCAAGAAGGTGCTCCAGGAGACGCAGGACAAGCTGGACGCAGAGATGTCGCGAGAGGATAAATGTAAGCCCAACGAATCCGAGATCGCTGAGCTGGTCGCCGAGGAGACCAGTAAGAAGTTGAGCAAGCAGGAAAGGGAACTTACGCGTATCTATAGGGGGAAATACACATCCGTGCTGAGGGATATGAAACAGAAGATCACAAGGGAAATTGAACGGGCAAGAGGTCCATTCGAAAAATTATACAAGCCCAGTAGGAACTTGAAACCGAAACTAAACCCATACCCATACCCATACCCATTCATTTCGAACTAGTTGGCAACACCTTCAAATTGGACATTTCAATACTTTGGCGGAACGAATTCCATGCGTTACGGGAGGGTCCAAGTGGGTGGCAGGTTAAAAAGGCACAGTCACAGTCACAGTCTAGAATAAAATCTCTCACCATGAGCTACATCCGAGAGCGAATGTTTAAAGCACTTTTTAGCCGATGGTACTTGCTGGGTGGTTTCAATGGGTTAATGATAAGTGACCACAATAGACACTCCGTAATGAACCATTAAAAGTCAAGCCATAACGGCCGTTACACCTTAAGTAACCGTCGAATCGCCTATATCAGAATGAGTCTAGCCTCTGCTTCGCTAACTGCTGCAAGGGGAGAAATGTCAACCTAGTGAATCGGAGATCGCTAAGCTGGCCGACGAGAAGACCAGTAAGCTGATTAGCCATCTGGAAAAATACCTCATGAGTATGTACTGGTTGAAATACGCAAACTACCTTTCAACTGAGGTGCTCCACCAAATCTATAAGAAATTGTATCGCACAAAAGACAGACCTGTTCCCTGGGATAAATAAGGCAATCAAACCCACACCTAGCAAGCCAATAAAATGTTGATACTGATAAGGAGTTGTTAATACCTTCAAATTGTTTGTTTTTAAAATTCCTTGGGTTACGAAAGGTCCTAGTGGGTGGCAGGTTAGCAAAGGCCTCGTCACAGTCTGGAATGAAATCTCGCACGACGAACTAGAATTAGAAGCACTTCTTGACCGATGGTATTTACTGGGTGGTTCCAGCGGGGGTGGTGATAAATGGCCTTGCTATACTCCTCGTAATTTACCATTAAAAGTCAAGCAGAAAAGATCCTCAATTAAGGGTCATGCAGAACAAATCTTCGGCCTTATTTAACAGTCGAACCGCCTATATAAGAATGAGTCTAACCTCTGCTTCACTTACTCTCCAAAGAGCCGTCCCTTCAATATGAAGTTCCTACTCCTTTGTGCTGCAGCTTTCCGTAAGTTTTCTCTTGAGAATTTTCACCACACCAAACCTTTTGTACTCAATTTTTTCTCCTAGTCCTGCTAGTCGATCCGGCTAAAACTGTGCCACATGAAGCTACATCAACTGAATCTCCGGTAATAACTGTACTAACTGATTCCGACAAAGGCGAATCTATAAATTCAGAGAAGGAACAGGCACAGCCAGATGAATCTACAACAACTGAATCTCCGGAAACCACTGTACCAACTGATTCCGACAAAGGCGAATCTATAAAATCCGAGGAAGAACAGTCACAGGCTAAATCTGTATCAGATGAACCTACAACAACTGGACCTCCGGTAACAACTGTACCAATTGATTCCGACAAAGGCAAACCTAAAAAGTCCGAGAAAAATCAAGTAGGCCCCTTCGAAAAGGTCCGGAGGAAGCTCGCACAGGTGCAGGCAGAGGTCAAGTTGTTAGATAAACGGAATGCAAAACTGGAGACCCAGTATAAGGCGTCGCTGAACCAATTGGTCCTGCTCACGGAGGAGAGGGATGACTTGTCTTTCGAACTAAACAACACCAGAAACGAGCTCCGGGAGGCGCAGGACACTCTGAAAGCGGAGCGATTGCAAAAGGACGAATGCAAGCCTAGCGAATCGGAGATGGCTGAGCTGATCGACAGGGAGACCAGCCAGCAGGTGAAAAAGCTTGAAAGAGAAATGAAGCAATCCTACAGAAAGCAGTACGCCGACTTGCTCAATGCGCTGCGCAGGAAGATAGACAACGCATTGTCGCGCCAATGAGACCCCTGCTTTTAAAGGCCTCAGCCAAACACAGTCACAGCTGGCAAAACAATAAAATTTGTAAAGTTATGAGGAGTTGCTAATACCTTAAAATGAGTGATTGAATTATTTATTTCGGCAAAACAATTTCCATGCGTAACAGAAGGTCGAAGTGGGTGTCAGGTAGTAAGATATCGCCACACTCTAGAGTCTAGACCTAAAACGATGGCATTTAGTGGGTGGTTACAGTGGGTTGCCGTAATGAACCATTAAAAGTCAAGCAGAAAATATCCCAAATCGAGGATCACGCAGAACAAATATTCGGTGTTGTGTAACCGTTGAATCGCCTTTATAAAAATGGGTCCAACCTCTGCTTTACTTACTCTCGAAAGAGCTGTCCCTTAACCAGACCAAACCTCGTACACTGCCTCCGAACCGCTATGCCTAGCAGGACCCTTATATAAAATTTGGACCATAATTGAGTTAGAAGAAGCACTGAAAAGGCCCAATACTTCCTTAAAAGTGAGTCAAATGATGAAGGCTCAGTATGCAGACCAAATGTGGTCACTCTTGGCTCAAAGTGAAAGCTTGGGGAGTGAAGAGCTCAAGATGGTGAAGCAGCCAAAACAGAGGAAATGAAAACCTTGTGAAGCGGAGGATCACCAAGGAATAAGATCGAGTACAAATAATAAAATAATAAAAAAAAAAATAAAAATCTAAAAGTTATGGGGAGTTAGCGATACGTTTAGATTGCGCATTTGATTTACCTATTTTGGCGTAACGAATTCCATGCGTTACGGATAGTCCAAGTGGGAGGCAAGTTAGTAAAGTGTCGCCACAGTCTACAAACAAAACTCGCACTATGCACTTTTTCCGATTGATCGGCATTTTCTGTAAGTGTTTTGATGTACCCGAGAATATTTGGAAATTTATTTATTTAAAATTCCCATTATCCCCCAGCCTGCCTCTGCTTGTGGCATATCGGCACTGCTGCTCCCTACATCAGCATTCAGTCCAGGTCCAGCTCCAGCTCTCAGCAGACGGTCGATGGTCAGCTGAAAACTGTCTACGACTTCACTAGCCAGCACGATGTCAACGATCGCTCTGGGCAGCTGGTTCACAGTCGCAAAACTGACTTCAAGTCGGACTTTGCAGCTCCGATCCACACGGAGCAGGTTTGGACCTAATATGTTCATCAGTAATTATAATAACTAGGATGCAAAATATATATATAACTTTGTGAAGCATCCAAATTATTAATAAATTCAGCCAACTAAACTGGCCTAAAGGGGATCTTGTATATTTTTGGGGGATTTAATTCTTATATAATTCAGTTGGGAAAATATTGTTAATATGGTTTTCATTGCACAATAAAGAAAACTCTAAAGCTTTGAATTCTGTGGTTGAAAGAAATAATTAAATATTAATCCTGGACAAAGTAGCTAAACAGGAATAAATTCTAGAAAAATAAGTAAATATAAAATGTCACTTTTTCGTTTGGCACCTAAATTAATTCAATTGGTTTTCCACATTTTAGATTAACATTCCAATCATTTCTTAAATTAGGAATATGTTTATTAAAAACTAAAATAAAACCTTAGATTGTTTTTAAAAATA